>OY757928.1:32618429-32910929 GCA_963585895.1 Sepioteuthis lessoniana | reverse complement strand
ACAATGTAAAACTGTTATGGATCATATAAAAAGTTCCATCCCATTTATTGGACATTAACAAGATCTAGAATATAAATATAATAATTTTTGTAAACACTTTATAAATGAGATAATGCTGCCTATTGGTTTAAAAAAATTAGCAATATAAATTATTTCACATTGATTATATTGAGGTAAAAAACGGAATTTTTCTTAATATAAAACAGAAAAAAATGCCATATCAAGGTTGTCAAAAACAAAGAATTAAGAAAAAAACTCACTGATTTAATATTATTATTATTATTATTGTTCAAGGTTAAGATATGAAATATATATTTATCTCTATCATAAATAATATTTGAGAAACAACTAATTCTCAAGACCAGTTGTGTGCTTAGTCAAATAAACACTCTTTAATGATAAACTGGTTGGGGGTACAAAAACAGTAGTTTTCTGAAATATTTACACAGATATTTTCTATTCTCATTGAAATTTATTAATGTTATGATACTTGTTATTCAGCAACACTGAAAAACTATTTCTTCTGCTAACTTCCCAGACTATATGTATTTGAGTTTCTTGTAAGTCTTACATCAATAGACATTTCTGACTAAATAATTTTACAAAGAAAACAAAACCCCCTGTACAGATTTCATTCCTTTAAGCCTAAATTATCGACACATGAACTTTAAAGAAAAATCCCTGTTATCAGTTGTCCATTGACTGACTTTTCTGTATTCTCAGCTGAATGAGTTTTATACTCATATCTGTTAAATAATGAATGTTAAAATGTGTATGTAGAGAATGGTATAGACCACACTACCCTTTAGAAATGAACTATTCCAAAAATTTCTATCTTAAATTGAGCAAGTTTTTGGTAGCAGTTTATTCCTAATTCTTTGCCTGGCATCTTGTTAGGCATGTCAGAGGTTGATGATCACTTGATCTCAGAAGGCCTTCCCTCTAGGCTGTACCTGCTTTGCAGGGTTGAGTTTATTCCTTGGTGCCTGAGGTGCCCCAAAAGGGGAATGACAATGGGACCAAGCATGTTTTTGGTCTAGCCATGCATGAGTCTCAATTTGTATGTGGCTCCCCTCAATAAAACAACCTTCTGTCATATACTGACTTGGTGGGAAGTTGGTTAAATACCTTCTTAACTACTTGCCAGGTGAAATTAGATCACTTCACTATGAGCACTTAATGGTAACTGAATCTTTACAACTTGTAGCTGTACATAGTTTGCAAAATGGTAACAAGCAACATTTTAGCCCTCCGTTTTTTTTTCCCAGTTTTTACAACTGGAATTTTGAAAATAACTTCCCTTATGCTATACATATATCAATGGAGATTTCTTGCTAAAGTCAAAAGCATTTTACTATATAATTATAAAATTATATAACAAAAATGTTCTAGTTCTATTAGAAATCTGTAATCAAAATAGCCCTGACATAATCAAGTAAAAAATCATAATCTCAAAAAATCAGACATCTGCCTATTGCCACTATCAGCAGGTTCATACCACAATATTTAAGCCTTAATATATATATATATATATATATATATATATATATAGGGTACAGAAGCAAAATTAGGAACATTCTAGTATAATAATAAATGACTTTTATAAAACAAGATTAATTTTGATTTAAAAAAAATAAAGACCAGAATAAGATAAACTCAAAACAGTAAATTTACTCAATATGGCCACCATTTTTTTTCCATTATTGCATCAACATGCCTTCAAAACAAATTTTTCAGACATTTTATTGCATTCCTTCTCAATAGCAGTCTTAAGTGAACCAATATTTGGATGTTAAGTTGCATTTGTTTTGTTTTCTAAACATTCTATATAGCATAATCAAGAGGGTCAAGATCCCAGCTTAAATCTTGTTTAATTGTTGTCCTCACAGTTTTCTCATGAACTTTCAATCTATTAGCGTGCTTTATTATTGACATTGTGAGGTCCTTCTTAATCACTATAGCAAGAGCAGTTAAAAAGCCTTCCTTTTGTTCTATCCTCCACTCCCACTTTTCCTTAAAAAGCTCTTTTTCTGTAAAAAATTTTCTTTGCTTTGTATATGGTAAACAAAGAAACTTTGGCTTAGTTTCAACATTAACCAAATCATAGATTCTTGTCATTTCTTTTCCTACTCACTCATCTTGGGCCAAATTTTAATTAAAAAAAGTGCATGAATAATAGAGCTAATCATGAAAATTTAGATTTATCACATTTTTTTTTAAATTAGACTAATCAGACTAAAAAATTTTGCTTTAGTACCCTGTGTGTGTGTGTGTGTATATATATAGGTACCTTTACTTAGGTCATTAATTGGTTCCCAAGCACAATTCTTTTAAAAGTGATAATAAAACAAGACAATTTTTCCTATCTACATTTATGTAACTTCAATCAATTCATTTCTGGCTTTCCCAATGAAAGAAAATCAAAATAATTTATAATAGAATAATTACTTCAAACCTGTGATATAAATCAAAGACAGTGATAGATTGGAATGACAGAAAACAAGACACAATGATATATATATGTATAATTTCTGAGATGATATAAACACATATGTATTTGCACCTGTATGTTTGATTTTATATATATATATATATATATATATATATATATATATATATAAATTTTTTATGTGCAGTTTTAGATTTGGCATAATACAAAATCATGAATGCTATATATATATATATATATATATATATATATATATATATATATATATCATCATGTCACGCTGCTAGCATGGATCTCCCTGTCCCTCTCTTGCCACCTATCTTTATCATCTATTGCTCCCAGGAGGTCTTCCAGGCAACATCCTGTATTGGCACAGAGCTGTTGTATATAGGTTTTAGCTGGTCATCCAACCTTTGCCCGTCCATGTCCTGGGGTCCACTGGAGTATATCGCTTATAAGTTCATCCTTACCTCTCCAGCAGCATCCTGCATGTCTGGTTCATCTAATTTGAATAGTTTTCATGATGGGTGGTAGATAGCTGTATAGCTGCTGTTTTGTTGGATGTTGGCTCCAGGACTTGTTCACTATTCTTGTGGAATTGCCATCAAGTTTTTTCTGCATATGTTTAGTTAGCATCCATGTGGTGCATCCATATAGAAGTATTGACACAACCGCTGCTTGTAAAAAACTGTTTTATTTTATCAGTCAGGTCTGACTTTCATATAACCGATAGACTATCAATAGCTGTCCATGCCTCTGCTAGTTGCATGTTGATATCATTCTCAGTTGATGTGATGCTGCTTCTAAGATAGGTGAACTTGTCTACTAGTTTCGGACTGCCCTTTAGTGTGGAGATCTTGCCTCTTTGATTAAAGCACATGTATTCTGTTTTGTCTGCATTGACATGGAGGCCTATACCACCTGCCACTCATTCCAGGCTATGTAGCAGGGATTCGGCTTGGGCGGGTGAATTTGCTAGAAGCGCTATGTCAGCTGCATAGTCCATGTCCATAATAGTTTGTGTAGGGTATCTTCTGCTTCTTTCCTTTGCCAGCTTAAAACCGTTTTCTTTCAGTAAATCTATAAACGTTCTAAGCACGTAGTCTAGACAGATAATAAACAGGTATGAGGCTAATGTATCTCTTTGCAGCTCACCTGCTACAATGTTGAAGTAGTCTGTGTCTCCATCCATTGAGCGGATATATATATATATATATATATATATAAAATATTCATATTGGAATTATATATATATAATTCCAACATGAACATTTTATTTCAACTGGAAAAATAGATATACTAATAGATAAACAGAAATTGCCAGATATGTGTGTTTGTACATATATATAGTCATAAAAACATGTTGGCCTATATCACATCTTTAATAAAAAAAACCTTCTAGTATTGATTTATATAGAAACTGCTATTTGTATATCAAATATGGCCTGAGGATGACTTCATTCCTGTTTATTGGACCATCTATAAAACTGCAGTAATAAATATATATATATATATATATATATATATATATATATATATATATATCATTAAATTGGGCCTGAGAAAAAAGTTTGGACAGTCATTTGTATTTATTGGCATGTCTATAAAATTGCTTATATGATATCATTAGATTAGGCTTGAAAATAAACTTGGACATGACAATTATTCCTATTTATTGGCATGTCTTTAAAACTGTTGATTTGATATCATTAGATTGGGCCTAAAATAAATTTGGACATTCAATAATTCTTACTTATTGGCATGCCTTTAAAGCTGCTGACTTGATATTAATAAATTTGGGCCAGAGAATAAATCTAGACCAAACAATCAATCTGCATACAAAAGGTTAATGTAAATCTTTGAATCTATATTCTGTATAAAGCAACACAATGCAGTACTTTTGTCTCATAGCCTACTATTCATCCACTCATCAGAGATTTGTAGTAACTGAGATAATCCTGGAGTTAATATGCCAAACTGTTATTTCAAATATCAGAGATTGTAAAAGTGATGTTGAGAGATAAAAAAAACTCTGATTTTGAGTTTCTATAGTTCCTGTAAAATATATGGTAATTATGTAAATCCTGAAATAATTCTATGAATAAAAGAATTCTCTATTGATAGATACATGATACTGTACAGTGATATATATCAGATGTTCTCCTATAAACAATTTGACAAAATTGATTTCTTGATTTAATGATGTGATTCGAAACATGGCATTCTAGGAGAGTGGCAAGAAAGTTCAATATCTCAGTTTCTCTGAAGATAATGATATCCAAATCTCATTCTTGTTCTCAACAAGGAACAGAGGGTTTGAGAATGCTTGGGCCTCAAGAAAAATATGGAGTTCTTACACTCCCTTGATCCTTATGTGCATTGCCTTGTATGAAAACAAGAAAAGTTGAATAAAGAATTAGTAAGACATTCAATAAGACTTGTTTATATATATATATACACACACACATGCACATATATATATATAATGGGTTAATAATATAGTTATATAGTTTGCTATATTTATAAAGAAACCTACATTTACATATGCTCTATCACTAATATTGACCACTCTTTTTTATAAAAATAGCAAACTATATAACTATATTATTAATCATTATATATATATATGTGTGTGTGTGTGTGTGTGTGTGTGTGTATTGGTGATAGAGCATATGTAAATTTAGGTTTGGATAATGTAAAAACTAAGTCATCAGTGATTGGTTATGATCACAGATGTAAGAAACAAACAGTCACCAAACACCACTGACTCTTTATCTATGCTATCCAAATTCATATATATATATATATATATATATATATATATATATATGAACAGAAAATAGTGTTCTTATATGTTATAAATTAAACAAAGCCTTATCTTTATTATCCTATCGACTGATTTTTTTTTCAACTAGTAATTCTTTCCTTATAACTATGTTATTGTTATTAAAATTGTCCTTTCTCTATAGAAAGTTCCCTCTCCCCACCTAAAAATAATGTTTATGCTGACTGGCCCATTATTTGCTTGTGAAGATGGAGTCACTGATCTTGTACCAAAAATGTTATTGTAAATGTGTTTGTCTTTTTTTATGCCATACTGACCAAATGTATATCCTTCAGTAAGTATACCATATTCCTGTTCAGCCACATGTTACATTGGACAGAGCTTATGTCCGGATGACATCTGTTGTGGGTAACACTCTTCATACTACTTAAAAATCACTATGGTCCACTCACAGACTTTATATAGAACCTATGCTAAGTAAGCACACACCAGCTTGAAATGAAAGCCAGAAAAAGAAAATGTAATTTTGAATCATTTATTTACTTTTTCTTTCCGACTGAGTGCTACACTTTCATTTTTAAATGTAGTCACTAATATTGATATAATGTATAATAGCTAAATAAATACTAAAATATGATATAAGTAATTAAGAGATCGATATTTTCTGGTGAAAAAAATTAATAAATAGAAAATGAATATTGTGTCATAAAATAATTCAATAATTGAATTTCATAATTTTTTGTTTGTTTGTGCATAGTTCAATAATAAGTATCAATCAGTAAGTTAGGAAATTTAAAATACTTAAACCATTTTATTGATATAAGCATCAAAATGGCCTGTCAAAAATTTAAGAAGAGTTTTAATGTTCAAAAATTATCAAATGTGACTTCCTAATACCTCAGAGAGCTCTTTGTTTATATATATAATAAAATGCCACATATGTTGGTTCTCTCGTTTGTATCTAAAATATACCAAATAAATTAACACTATAACATAGATAATTTAAGAAATAAGTATTGAGTTACTTCACTTGAACCAAACCATTTACAAGAGTAAATACAGGTTAACTTAGAAAGGAGCTATATTTGGGTGTGTGTGTGTATATATATATATATAATTTCTCTACTAGCGTATTTATATGATTACCCTGCTATCATATATACATATAAAATAAGTCAAGTAGCACACTCATATATGTATATGCTTGTTGAGTAATCATATATTTATAATTACTTTACAAGCACACACACACACACACGTGAGCGTGTGTGTGTGTTGTAACCACCCTGCATCCATAGTTAAACAAATTCCTAATACAATTAGTATTAGAATTAACAGATTATCATATTCTTAAAACATATTCAATAATCATAAGGAATTTTAGAATTAAGCTTTACATAATAGCAGTTATAAAAATGAACTTAAATATTTAGAATCCAATAGACATCACAAAAATAGGGGCAGTAATATAGGAAACAATGGTCACAAAATTAGAGGAAACAGTGGAACTAATAATAATATAAATATGGATGATAAAATAAATAAAAATATTAATAAAAATAGACGTAGAAATATTATCTGGTTTAACCCTCCTTTTTGCAAACTCAAAAATATCAGTATAGGGAAATATTTTCTAGGTTTAATAAACAAACATTGAAAAGATAATAATCCCTTTAGAAAAATAATTAATAAAAATAATGTAAAAATTAGTTATTCTTGTACTAACAATATATTTAAAATGACTGACAATCACAACAAGAAATTAATGAATAAGATGGACTGGAATAACAATGACAACTTAAGACATTCATGTAATAGTAAAATTAAAATGAATTCCCTACTAGGAAATAAATGTAACCTTGATAATATTATATATCAATCCAACATTTCAACAAAAGAAAATGATTAACATCATAAGGCATATATAGGTATGACAAGCTTAAACTGGAAATTTAGATATTACAACCACCTACAATTATTTTGAAATCTAACATTAAAAAATCAAACTGCCCTATCTAGGTATTACAGGGATCTGATAGAACTAGGTCTAACACCTATTATAAATTGGAAAATAATTAAAAGATCATCCTTGACAGTTTACATGGTAAGTGTAATTTATGCTTAGAAGAGAAAATATGTATAGTAAAATATCTAAAAGGAAATTTGCTTAATACTAGAATAGAAATGATTTCAGCATGTAGTCATAGAACTTAATTCTTAGTATGATTTAACTTGATATATTATTAACATTAAATAAATTCAACTATCTTTAAGTGATTTATATATTTTTAATTCTATATATTGGAATATTAATCCATAATTTTTAGAAAATAGACTAAATAATAATTAATTAATTTAGAATAGATTTTCCTTATAAAGAATACAATTAAATTTAATTGATAAAGTATAAATATGTTTTTATGATAAAATTAATAATAAAAAATAAGATTAATAGACTTATAATAAATAAAAATGATCCTGGTGCTACACTGTTTTTTTTTCTGTAGGTAAACAAAAATTTAGGAAGTGAATATTTAATATATCTTTATTATAAATTATTAGTTACATTAATAAGATATCAATTACATATTAATTCTTTACTTATTATGATTACTTAACATTCAATATGTGAATTACATATTAATTCTTTGCTTATTATGATTGACTTAACATTTGATATGTTAATGTCTTCTTCATATGAATAACAAATTTTTGCAATAACTTTAATTGTTATGATTAGTTTTATTACATTAAGATCAGCATTAGATTATTATTTCCTGATAACATGAATTATTTAATATTTATGAAACATAATAGTTTCAATGGAAGTATGAATGCAGATTTTATCTATAAATTGTTTTTTTTATAGGGGTGTATAAACATTGTATAAATGAAAAATAATAACAGATATAATATCTCCACTGTTAAAAAAAATTTTTCTTGATTAAAAAATATGAGAAAATATATTAATAAAAATTATTTCAATTACAAAAATAAAAACAAGGAATTTTTTTCAAATCCCATTCCCACCGGAAGCAATATAAGAACACCCAAATAAAAGCTTTCTTTCGTCTACATCTGATGATGGTTTCACAACCAGAAATAAATTTATAATGACACCAAGAAAGTGAATTTTTTATTTTTATATAAAAAGATTTTTAACTCTGCACATTGAGTGTTGATGCATAATTAATTATACATCAATAGCTGTTGACATTGAGCACTCCAGTTGGATACTCTAACCCCTTGGTTTTCCTACTCCAATTATATACTGGAAATAAATCCGACAGTATGAAAATGTACAAAAATGAAAAAGCGCAATGTCTTTAAAGGATGATTTGATTTATTGAATTATTTGCCAGTGTTGAATGTTTCATTTTTTTTTTTTTAGATGTTTATCATCATATACATAATAAAAAATGTCAGAAAATTGTTGAATCTAGTATCATTTCAAGCCAAATACTATTAGAGACTTGTTTTTTTTTTCCTTCTGGCTACTTTTTTGGTCAGATTGGTGCTGAACAGTAGCAAAATCTCTTATCTAAAATAATTTGGCTTCATTGTTTATAGATAGATATATAGAAGCAGGCTGATATTAATAAAGATGGATAGATGTGTATGGCAAGTTTATAATAAGTAGATATGAACTAAGTCATATAAATATCAACATAAATAAATAGATATGAGATATGATATCGACTTTTTTAGATCAATTTTTGAATACTGATTACATCACACAAATTTGAAACTTGCTGCTACCAATGGAAATAGAATGTTTAAAACTTTCTCATCTTTTTAGTTTCATTTAATAACTCATACTCTCTGATGAAGGTCTAAAATCCAAAATGTTTAACACTGTTAAATGATTCAATAAAATTACCTTCTGTAAACCTTGTGTTTTTTAATTTTGCATATTTTCATTTATATATATATATATATATATATATATATATATATATATATATATATATATATATATAAAGACTTACCTGAAGCAATAGATGATAGAGACAAAGGTGAAAGAGAGTCAGAGAACTCTGTGCTAGCAGCATAACATTACATCTATATATATATATATATATATATATATATATATATACTTTTCATGCTGTATATCATCTTCTTTAAAGAATTATTTCAGAAAGTACTTTAGATTTTTTTTTAAACCCTCTGAAAACTTTCTGAAAGATGCTTCCTTTCTTTTCCACAAAACTTTTTCTCTTGATGATTACCTTAGGTTAAAACTTGTTGAGAACCATCAAAAATTAAACTACGTGAAAGTAATATTCCTGTTTGTTTTATCACTTTTGTTCATTTTTACAAATATGTCTATATAAAAGACAATACAGAAAATTCTATTCTAAACCTTTATATATATATGTGTGTGTGTATATATATATATATATATACACACATACACATGGAGACATATATATATATGTCTCCATGTGTATGTATATATATATATATATATATATATATATATATATATAGCTCTGCTACTTAATAACATATTCCTAGCTTTGAACATATTTAGATATGAATAAATTTAGATAGATAGGAACAGATTATGTTTGATAAAAAAAGGGGAATAGAATGAAACAGATTTATATATATATATATATATATATATATAGTATTTGTTTTTTTCCTGTTTTATAAGTACAATTTGTGTCTACTATTTAATAGAACTCATCTTAAACTATGAGTAATGTTGGTAGAGCCTACCAATACTACTCATGCATTGGCTACAGTATAATATTTGTATATTTTTTTCTTTCTAGAGAAATTCAACATAAACTGGCAGATACAGAATATGCATTTATATAATTCCTTGATTTTGAAATCTACTGAAAATGATTTATATCATTGTTATTCTTTGTAATTCATCTTTTTAATACCAAATATGCACTACATCAACCCAACAAAAGTATTCTTTGTGACTTAGCTACTTAAAATAATCTTGTTACAAAACATACATAATATAAAAGAAGGATATCTTATATCATTTAATATAGTAAACACAGATTTATTATCTAAAACCAAAAATCTTCAGAAATACAAAAGGTTTAGTATTTTCTGTTATGTATTGTCTATGCAGATATAAATATTTGTAAAATATGATTAGTGATAAGCTTTATATACAACAACAAGTATACCATATTGGATTAATGGAACCAGAAATATATAAATATTTTTCTATTTTACCAGCATGATACTGTATCAATTCTGATAACTCTATTTAATCAGTGATTTTGTCATGAAGGTTGATATACCATTAAACAAAGAAACTGAACCTGCGATTTTGTTAGTAGAAGAATATTGTATAACTGTATGAAATTATGTCAATCCAAAATCAAGTTGCTTTATTTTCTTAACTTCTGTATTAAAGAACTTCAGTTTTTTTCTTTTGCTATTGATTTAGTTAAAATCTTGATTTATTATCAACTATCAATTTTGACTTGTATTTTTCCATCTTTATTTTTAGTTGCTTTTTTAATTCTTTTTTATTTTATAGTATCTTACTTGAGCCATCAATCTACAACAAAGAAACAACATAGATCAGAAATACAAAAGGATAAGCTCTCAGTGGCATTTTCACTTGTATCCCCTTTACCTCAGGGAAGCCCTGTTAAATGTATCAGCTGCTCTAATCAACTGAGCTCTGAAGGCCCATTGATTTACAGAAGCCCAAATTAGCCTTTTAAAACTTATTTTTCCATCGTCAATCTTTCTTATCTATTTGCAGTTTGGTGCTGATTCTCATTTTTGTAGATTGACAGCCCAAGTGAGTTGAAATTTTAAAAACAATGATGAATGAAAATACAAGTCAAAATTCTTTTATCAACAATGTTTAATCTAAAAATAAGTTTCAAATGTTAACTAGTTGTAAAAAAAAAACTGACATATATGAGTGCCAAGAGAGGTCAAGAAAAGAATAGGTTTAAAATGTTAGATTCGGGTTTCTGATAACCAATGTGTCCTTATAGCTCAGATGCTTAAGAACAGCTGGTGTATTTGAACAGGCTTCCTTAAGGCAAAGGGGACATGAGTTCAAATCTCACTTTGAGTTTATCCTTTATTTCTAATCTATACTGTTTCACATTGTGCTCAATTGACAGCTCAAGTGAGTTATTATAAAAAAAATTAATTAATATTTGACCCTTAAGATCCTGACCCCCTCATGCCCATGTGCTCCACACATATATACACTGTGTTATGGGCTGAAATATTGTAATCTGTTATAAGCCTGATTGGCTGTATTGTTGCTAGGCAATATTGATGTGGAAATAGAGGTTCATTGGCAAGAATTTAGCCTGCTCAGGTATAGGTAGTTTGAGGTAGTGATACAAATACTGCTCAGTCAGGTTCTAAGGATTAAAAATGAAAGAAGATGTTAGTCAAAATTAAGAGCTGAGAGTTCTTCATCAAAAAATAAAAAATGATTGATCATAAAACTTAGGTTAAATTTTTATATTTTGGGCTTAAATCTTCATTTTGAATTACTGCATTTTTATTTAAATACAGTAATGTCTTTTTAACCCTTAAAATGTGGGCAGCCACTATCAGTGCTACTACCTAGAAGTAAATATACCTAGGCAGGCTGAATCCTAAACTTAGGAATCTCCATTTCTACATTGCTATTACCTAGCAACAACACAACCAATTAGATGTACCTCTACATTTAAGCTATGGCCTAGTACATTCAGCCAGTATTTATGTCGCTACCTAGAAGTATATACATCTGGATGACCTGAATTCTGTCTAGAAAACCCTCATTTCAACAATGCTATTAAAACAATTTACATTTTTAACTATTTTTCTGCCAAAAGAACCTGAGATGGGGGCATGGTCATAAGGAGGTCAGGGATCTGCATGTTCAAGGAAATCTGAAACTCCAGCTTATTCAAAAATACTACTAATAATGAAACAGTAATTAAAACATTTTGAATTTTTATATCTCTTTGCATTTCTATGGATATCAACATTTTAGCATTAAGAACTTATAACAATTAGCCACAAACTACTTTTATTAAATTTAGAACCTCAGTTCATCTCAAATCATTAATTTCTTAATGATATCAGTACTATATAAAAGCCATAAAAATCTGGGTCTTAATTGATAAAGCTCAGTAACCAAATCTAATATGGGAAAAGTGATTGATCTTGTTCTGGGAACATCCAGTTATTGGGGTCATTATCACTCATTGGTAATGGTTGGTGTTAAGGAGGCTATTAAGTCATATCTCCACTCACCAAGGTTCGATATTAGCATTCGTATATTCATTGATACACTAACACTGAATAAATGGAAGGAAAGACAAGATAGGTTTAAAACACATTCAACATTTAATACATTCATATAAAACAAATAAGGGGGATTCTCCATGGTGAAGTATCTAATATATATGATTGCAATATTATAGTAAGTGATTTTGAACTTCAGCCATATATTATGTTCACTTTTGAACTAATACCCTTGCAAAATGTGTCTCCCAGCTCTGGGTTTAATAGTTCCACAAGGATGTGTTTTTAGCATTAAGTAATCCATGAAAGTTGATATGCCATTTAAAAAAACAAAGAAACTATAGCATATAAGAAATATTAGAAGTATTGATGACTAGCTGGAATATCCTCACAAGATAGACTAATCTAAAGACAATTAAAAACTGTGCTTGCTCTAGACTGAGAGAGCAACTTATGACTAATGATTATTTACAGTAGTCAGCATACTCAACCATGTACCATATTTTCTCTGAAATAAAATACCTCTTATTTCTACATTTGTGTTGACCTTACATATTTCACAACACAACAACAAGAATACACAAACATGCCCCCAATAGATCAAATGTGCACATGGACAAGCATTATACAAAATGTGGTACTAAAATGGTGAAAAGTCTTACTTGAGTTCTTTGGGTGTTCAAAACCATGTGGGCTTACATTTCAATTGCAAGGCGAATGCCATCATCAATCACCAGATGATAAAACTAAGTCTATTCAATGAACAGAGGTAAAAAGAGCCATATCAACTTCAGTTTTTGAACTGGGGCAAGAAAGGATTATGAATTCTCACTTGACCATAGTGTCCAAAAGCATGCTCCTAAATTTAAGAGAAGACAAATATTCATTGTCTTCTTATAATATTTAATTTTAAGGCAAAAAACAAAGTAGTTTCATTTTCTTAATTTTATTAGATTTTCTATTCTATTTTTGAATAGAAATTAAGTTGATAGGTTTAATATTCAATTGATTTTAAGTTTATTTATCAATAAGCATTCTGCCTTCAAATCAGTTTCGTATGATTCAGTTATATTCTAAAAGTTGAGCAACTTTGTTTTATGTTTCAAGGATACACTTCCCTGTGTAACTTTTGTTTTGCTCAAATTGTTTTATCAAATTCTTACCCACAATAATGAAAATGATTGACAAATATGTAAACCTGTGAGCATCATTTCTGACAGCACACTAAATATATGTGCATGTGCGTATATAAACAATTGTTTAAAAATGTTTGATAAATCAAAAAGTGTTGAAATGCTGGCCAGTAGAACAGTATAAAAATTAAAAGTAAATTCAAATCTCACCTTCTTATAGTTTTATTAGTAAAGATTTCATGTATCAACTATGGAATAGAAAACAGCCTTCTAAATATGCAGATGTTTTAAGTGTGATTGCTCAAAATGTATAAGAAAATTTTTTTTAATAGTAATTCCTTTTATTTTTTTTTAAATTTTAATTCTGTAGAAGCAGTTACATATTGCCACTGATTATTGTTTGATAGTCCCACTCAATAAGAGCCCACTCTATCCCCTTTATATCAAAACCTTACCCTGGATTCAGTAGGTATGTCAAATTTGGTTGCTCTATATCTAATCATTTGGCCATCTACAGAGGACAGGCAAATAAACTCCGAGCAATTATTAATATAAATGATGATAATTACTTGTTTACTTATGAGTTTTTGAACCAGTACTAGCAGATGGCCTTTGCTAGATTCCAAGTGACGAGTTGCTTCAGTTCTTCAGGATTCTTCTTCGTATTTTGGCTGATCTCATGAGTGTTGTGGTCTAGATAGTTTTCAATAACTTCCACAGATCTTTAATTTCCCCAGTCTCTTTTTCAGGCTCTTAGTGAGGATTGTTATCATTATTTTACTCATTTGAGATTTCGTCACTTTAGCATTAGCTGATGGTTTTTCATTGGAGTCTGAGTGACAACAAGTCTCTAGGACACTTCTTAGTATTCTGGACAATGCTGTAATTTGTTGGGTCTCCATTTGTCCTCTTACTTACAAATCCTTCAGTCCCTGTACTAATCCTTCGGGGACCATACCAAGCATGCCAATTACTATTGGTATCACCGTCACCTTCATGTTCTATAGTTTTTTCAGTTCTCTAGCAAGATCTAGGTATATCTCTCTCTTCGCTTTCCTTCAGTTTTGCAAAAAGGGAGGTAAGTACTGAGACCTTGCTAGAGAGCAGAAAAACTATAGAGCATGACGGTGACAGTGATTATTATTATTATTATTATTATTATTATGTAGTGGTAGTTACTTAGGAGGGGGAAAATGATGAAATAAGCCACTGGTTCATATTAATAGCAAATGCACCTACTTAAAAGTTGTCTATTGCATTTTTGCTTGAAGATGAATACTATTTAAGAATATTAATATTTTCGGCAATGCATTCAAGTAAATCAATCATTGTTTTAGCTTTGTTTAAAACAATTACATTAAAGAGATTAGAATTGCTGAAAATTGTCATAAAATAAAAATAGAAAATTCTTATTGCTTCTCACTTCCCATTTAATTTTGCATTCCTCTATAAGTTTGAAGACAGCAGCATTTCTTAAAAATTGGCACTGGCAAACTATCTCTGTTGTGTCTGAAGAATAAGTAGACTGTTCTGATATCAGAAGACAGCAGTGAAAATGGTTGCTTAACACTGTATATTAAGCTATGAAACAATACAGTGCATTGATTAGTATTACCAGTGAGTTAAGTTCAGTTATCTAGTCACAGAAATTTGCTATCACACTATCTTTGATCAAGAGACTATTTGATTTTAATGGCATGTCAACTTGTCTAGGGTTATTTTATGTCTAGAATTATGTTTATTGTACATTTATATTTACATTTTTCATATAGTTTGTTGGGTTTTTTTTTTTGCATATGGTTCTATCAAATACAAATTATTTTCAAACCAATCTATTTGGCCCATAGATGGGAGCCTAAAAGTACTACCACACCAGTTCAGAATGGATCTGAGAGTAATATCAATGAAAGGGTAATTCACACTCCCTAGAGCTCCCTAATTTGATCCTCATCATTAGATGCAGTTTATTATCATACCCAAGATACCCCATTTTTGGGTGAAGGGGGTTCTTACCTACTTATTCTAAGTCCAGCCAAAAGAGTGAATTGATCTTTAAATACCACACTATCATTCTAAAAGCTGTTTGGACTATCTATCTCGTTTTATTGTTTCTGGTGTTACTACGGCATTTCAACAGAGATCTTCTATGAACTTCATTAGATGCTCTAAAGAATGTTTGTAAATTAGAAATTAGTATCTAATGGATAAAAAAGAAAGAAAATTTTGGCAAACATACTAAACACATTGGAAAACATATATGACAAGCAATTTTATATTTCATTAGGTTTGTTAGAGGTAGTGAAGATATCTAGTTGAGTCCCCACTTACCAAGGACCAACATAGGCATTAGTATATCTGTGATATACTAATGATGAATAAGCAGAAAGGAAAACAATATAAAAACATATAGAAATATTTAATATATACATAATATATATACAAATAGTATGGAAAAGAAAACTCAAATGTGTCCCAACCAATAAAATATGCTCATAGTGTTTTATGAACAAGCAATATATAAAAGGAGTACAAGGACACAAAATGTCTTACTTGATAATGTGGAGAGTCAAATAGCTATAGAAGAAGCAAGCAACAACATCTTTACTGTTTAAAGAACAGAGGAGAATGAGAATGAATTTCTGAGAATGTCATCTAACACTCTTTGAGCCACATAATGAACATACCCATTCTCCAAGGAGACTATTATTGTCTCTCTATGATTTTATACCCATTATTTCTGTTGAATCATTTCCTTACTAAGAAAACAAATCCATACATCATTGAAATCCACTTTGGTTTAACACTTATTTTCATCCATAGGACAAATCTATGAAACTTCTTTTGTTACTTTTGTTGTTACTACAGCATTTTAACAAATACTTGGAACTTGTAAAATCTGTAGGGAAAGAGGTCTATAAACCAGAACTGGTAGCCAACAGAAAAAATTCAGTTATAGTACATGTACCCTGACCTAAAATTTATTTGCTGAGCAATAAAATATTGGAAAGCAACCCTGTATATAAAAAATGGAATCTCCAGATTTTGTTACTGGATCCAACCACTATATTTGTCACTATTTTTTCTGTTTGCAATGACTTCCAGTTTTCCAGACCTGGGTGAAATAAAATAATCAGCTTTGTTCCATGGCCTTCTTCCACAGACTGCATCTGCCCTTTTGCCTAAAAGGGGTAAGGGCTGCATTTATTGCCCAGTGTTTGAAGCACCCCTGAAGAGGAATGTCCCTACCCCATGGGAGAACTATTTATTGCAAGTTACTCCCATATTAAACCAACCTTGTATCACATTTTGGCCTCATAGAATAAATACTTGATTTCCTGGTTTGTTTGACTCAAAAATTAAAAGTTCCCACCTTTCTTTTCTGCATGCATTGTATACTTAAAGAAGACCATAGAATGAATTGGTCAAAATGTTTGAGTAAAAAAAGCAACAAAAAGAATTAGTTGAATAATCTTGAACAATTCTTGGAATATCTGGAGAAGATATATATGTATATATTTGTGTGTGTGTTTTATTTTCATTAAGAGTCAATAAATATAAGGACAGTTACTATGGTGAGAACTTTGGGAAATATAAAAGATGCAGGGCATAAGATAAGTAGGCTATTCTCTTCTGAGAAGTACTTTTACTTTGTTCTACCCTGGTGCCGACAAGTACTGGCTATATCAATAAGTGAATGGATAGGAAATAGAGCTCCCCTGAAACCTTCTAGACTGACTGTAAAAACATTATCTGATCTTTATTCATTGCTTGAGGCAAGCCCTGGGCCCACAACTCTTAAGTCTGATTCAATGAATTAACATACACTCCTCTGAACCTAGCCATATATAAATACTGGCATGCATAAAGACTTGTTTGAATACAATATACTCACTAAGATGCTCTAAAATGTCTTGTGTGATATATGTTATTAGAAAAGCTGATGCTTTTCATAGATTATTGAAAATGTCCAAATGGGCTACTGATGTTAAAGGATAGTTTATCTAAGCATAAGTCATTTATAACCAGTTTGGTAAAAGAAAGTGTTTTTCTTAACCCATTGTCATATAGAGAACTTTAAAGTGTACATTTTTACTATCAGTTAAGGTACCTTGTAGAGCATGACACAGCACTTGATTCTCAATACGATTATTTTGTAGATAAATCCACAGGTTTAATACTGTTCAAATATTGATCACTTTAAGGAAAAGAATGATGAACCAAAAATTGAACTCACAATCACTAATATACCAACTAGTGAATTGACCCTTATGATAATCAGGGTCAAGAATTAAGGTTAATTACCTAATTCAAGATATCTCCTAATATAGACAGTGTAATGAGATGATCTATTCACCATGAGTGGTTGGTTTGGATCCTGTGACTACCATGAGAGCTTCAATAGCACATAATCATTTTTGTTTTTTGTTTTTTTTTAAGTGGAGGGAGGTGGTATTGGGTGCGATTTATTATGTCATCTGTGTTGTCAAAAAAGTGACAGCATGTAAAATGAAAGCTTAGTTTGATTTTTTTTAATAATTAATCATTGATTGGAATCAATATCTTTTACAATAGTGCCCCACCCCCAATCAAATTGTATTTAGGATGCGATAAAAATTTACCTTGTAATTATTACTATATCTTTATTATTGTATATGATTATTATTATTATTACTTATTATATGATGTGATAATTATTGCAAATTTTCATTATGATTATCATTATGAGTTTTTGAGAAAAAATAAATCTCATTAGAACAATTAAGCAGAAATAAACATGGACTATAAAAACTAATCAATAAAAGTAGTTTTTACTGGATAATTTCTAAAAAAAGAATTTTCACAGACAACTTTTTTCTTTTTTCAAATTAATCTTTATTTATTGACAGATGGATTACTAACATTAATTCTTTTCAAAGAAAAAAGGAGTTTTTCACCATTTTTGTTAATTACCACACAAATGAAAAGATATGCATTATATTTATTTTTATACTATTTAAAGAAAAAGTAATTAGATTCAGTACTTAAATTCTTCAAAATAAGATAAAAATTATGACTTAATCAAAGAATGATCAATTTTTCTAATAGCACAGAAATTAAGAAGAGTTGAGACACTTTTTGAGCTTCAGGTTTATATTGCTTCTAAAATAACAGTGCCTTGACAATTCTATTTTTTAAGTTTTAAAATTTGTGTAACAGTTTGAAATGGGAGATCAGGTTCATGCCTATTGTGAAAAATAGGCCCCTTGCTTATCTTTCAACATCAAGGTGTTCTAACAGCACAGATTCTTTTGACGTTTTCTTGTTATCTGTCCCTATTAGCCATCATGATAAGTCTTTAGATGGCACCCAGTGTCCACACAGAGCTGATGAATGTAAATTGTTGCTAATCAGCAAACATTGGCGTGCTTGTATTTAGAATTCCAATGGAGAACATTGTTTATGAGTTCATCCTTACTTGACTATCAGTACCCAACATGTCTTGCATCTTACATGGATAGTTTGTAAGATGGAAGGTAAGTGGCTGTACAGCTGTTGTTTTGTAAGGTGCTGCTTCCAAGATTTGTTCAAAATAGCATGCAGCATCCTTATAGAGTTACCATCTAGCTTTTTCTCCAAACATTTTGTTAGAAGTGCAACCATACAGTATTACTGACAAGGCTATAGCTTGGAAGAATTCCGATTTTATTTTATGAGACAGATCAGAAAAAAGCTCTCCCTTTTTCTTTACCAGAGGGAGTAGATTCCCTCAAAATTATAGTCCTATACTTACTAGCCTAGATATTTAACAGAGTTTTTACATTGAAGACTATATCTAGTTCTTTGCTTGAATGAATTTATATCAACTTTGAATCAAGGCAACTGATTTAATTCAGAAAAACATGAAAATTTGTTCAAATTTCTGATTAAAGACTTTTGGATTTTGCAATAAATTTCAGTGTTAAGTTGATTTAAAAGTCAATTTTATCATAATCCTATTTTATATAAATCCAGTTCTCTATCGACTTGTTACAACACACACCCTCCCACCCAACACACACATATTAGAAAAAACAATTTAATAACTATTTTTAAAAATTATAAAATTTAATTATTTAACATTTTGAATTTAGCTTTAGGGATTTTCAAACATCTGTAACAACAAATGAAACAACAAAAAAAAAAGGACATGAAAAATGAATCTAACAAAATGCAATGCTAACATTATAAACTCTTATAATGCTTGTTATGACACCTCACTAAATAATATCTAAATTTTAACTTAAAGATTTAAGGAATTTTGAACTTTGTACTGAAATCAAGAAAAGTGGTGGTGGGTTATCTTTATTAAAACCATTGTTCTAGAGACTTCTTTTTAGATCTTTCATAATTTAAACCTAGTTCTTCCATAGATTTTATCCACTACCATCTTGTCTCATTGTCAGGTTGAGATTCTTCAGAATGAAAATATGAGTAACAATATATAGTTCTGATTTCTGCATTACACTGCGTATATATATATATATATATATATAGGACAAATAGGAATAATATTTCTCTATCATTATTTACTCTTGTAATTTTTTTCTGCAAGTTTTGGAGGAGAGTCCATGTAGAATAGTGGTTAATATGCTGGACTGTGACATTGTAGTAGGTGAGTTTGAAATCCAGTTATATAGTTACATTATCTTTAGGACTAATACTTTTGGGACAGCTATGAACTTCCTTTCCCTCCAGCTATATTGCCCAATCGGCTGGGGCTGTAGAATACACCGACTGCTTCTCTGCAGAGGGGTAAGACCCCCCCCCATGAGTGTCCTGGATATGACACTAAACAATCTGATGGTGAGGTTCCAGCAATGCTGGAGCAAGGGGTACTCCGCATTGCCATCGCTCCCAGGTCCACTCTGTCCCGGAGTGGTAGCACCTGATAAAGGTCCTATCTATGGGTTAAATAGAACAAAACCGTGCTTCTTTCACTATACTGATTTTTGCATTTAAACTGCGTATTTATGCTAAACTGAATTGTTTAAAATAGAACTGTTTTGACACTGGAACTGCATACTAGTGCTGAACTGAATTGCTCGAAAAAGAACTGTTTTTGACATCTAAACTGTGTACATATGCTGAACTGAATTATCTGAAATAAAACTGTCTGACATTTAAATCTGTGTATTGCCCAGTCAGCTGGGGCTGTAGAATACACTGACTGCACCTCTGCAGAAGGGTAAGACCCCCCACCTAACGAGTGTCCTGGATATGACACTAAACAATCTTATGGTGAGGTTCCAGCAGTGCTGGAACTTTGGAGAATGCGGAGTACCCCTTCATTGCCATTGCTCCCAGGTCCACTCTGGCCTGGAGTGGTAGCACCTGATAGGGCCCTATCTATGGGTTAAATAGAACTAACAGCATACTTATGCTAAAATGGAGTAAACTGAATAGCTTGAAATAGAAATGTTTTTGACAATTAAACCCTACTTACACTTAAACTGCGTGCTTATGCTTAACTGAATTATTTCAAATAGAACTGTTTTTCGATATTAAAACTGTATTTACACTTAACTGAATTATTACATATAACTGCTTAAATAGTTTGAAATGGAAATGTTTTTGACAATTAAACTGTGTACTTATGCTAAATTGAACTGTTTTCAATAGAACAGATTATTTACATAAAAATGGATTTGGCGTTAAATAACCTACAAAGGTTGATATGCCATAAAACCCAACAAACCAAACTCCCAGCTATAGGTTAAATAGTGCCCCTGCTGTTCTTCAAGGAGGACTTTAGATATAAATGACCCACAAAAGTTGATAAGTAATTTAACAAAGAAACAAAACAAAACCTAATAGTTTCAAACTTGAGTATCTTTAGAAAAATGTATTTTTCAAAAAGTTTTTTCAAAAAATTGATAAACCAGAAATAGATGTAATAAGAAAAGATGAATATATATATATATATATATATATATATATATATATATATGAATTCCTTGTATAAAACTGAAATACTGTGTATAGTAAAAAGAAAACATTTTTGTATATGATTAAGAGTTTGCTCGATCTCTTCTAACAAAATACTTTTTCTATTAGAGCTGTCTAATAACTTCAGCTTAATTCAGAGAAGCATGAAAATATGGTCAAAAGAATGGGGCTCTCTATGAGATTTGAACTTACTCATCATTAGACCATGAGAGGCACTCACTTTTTTTAGTATAGATATTTGGAAAAGTATTTTCCTGATTATTATGATAAATATTATTTTCTCCTTTTTGAGTTTGACACACCGCATTAGCCAATGATTTCTCACTGGAGTTTGAGTGACAGCAAGTCTCCTCAAGTATCCAGGACTCTTCTCAGTATATTATTATTATTATTATTATTCCTGATATTAATTCTCACTATAATGTATATTATAAGCTATAAATTCCCAATATCAATATTTAGTTTTGAGATTCTCATATAAAGTCTGTGTTTGTATCATTTGCTGTCTTTCTTTTTTCTTTATTTATGCTTCATTCTCTTTCTTTCTTTTTTCTTAATCTCTACCATTTATTCATTCTTTTTTCTTTCTTTCTCATATTTTTCTTTCTTCATATCTAATACTCTATCTTTGGTTCTCTTTTCTCTCTCTCCATGTTTCACTCTGTCTGTCACTCCTTCCTTCTTTCTTTCTTTTATTTTCCTTTCTCTCTTCTCTTTTATTTTTCTATTTTCTTTCTCTACTTTTGACACTGGCAAGTAAATATATTTGAATGATACATTTGATTTATTCATATTTTTATGAATTCAAATGGGTAATTTGTAAAAATACTCTATTTCTTTTTAATTCAATTTGTGTATGAATGTATACATGCACACACACATATATATATATGTATATCCAAACTTATATACATATATATGATATATACTCACACAAACACACAAGTTTTCATACATGGGTATACATATACATTATAATTCTTGGACTTACTCACTTAGAAACAAGTCAGTGCAAATGGTCTCTCACATCTTTTTCCTCATATCTTCATCTTCTCTCTCTTCCTATTTTTCTCAATACTTCTCTTTTCTCAATACCCCTTTCTTTCATCTGGTTCTTTACTCTCTTTCTCTGTCTTCCTTTTTTTTCTTTCACTTTATCTACATCTTTGTAATTTATGTTTTGTCTTCTCCACACCTCAGTGATTGTTCAAGTATAACATTCTGTGGTGGTTTTGTAGTGTTCAGCTGTTATGTTACCTTGTGAGTGTGTCACGTTTTTTGTTTTGTTTAGCTCTTTCCTTAACTTTGACCTTACTTTACTTTACTTATCAAATTTTTCCCTAATTGCCCTTTCACTTCCTCAAACCCTTCTCATCCAGCTCCTCTTCCTTGTCTGATTCAATCATTTTCTATGTTGTAAAAAGGTCTGTATTTTTTCAGTGTTCAGTGCTTCCCACTATAGCTATCCTATTCCCACCAGTAGTCACATGTCTGTTCCATTTATATTTCCACACCCCTTAGAAGAAGTTTCCTTTAAAAAATAAGGTTCTTTTTATTGTTAACAGAGCTTTACCTGATTTCAAAAAATGGACCCTCAAAATAACAACTAATTATAATTATAACTGAGAAATCCTATCAGACAGTAAAAATTAAATGTTGATTTTTTTTTCTTTAAGTTTTAAAGAAATTGATATTTTCCGTTTTTATTTTGTTTTATTTAACATGCTGACACCAGTTTAATTTTATTGTTTTAAATTATTTAAATTTTTTTTAGATTGAATAATGGACAAAATTACTTAGAAGCTTACTTCTACAAAAGGATACAAAAACAGAGCCACTTTTTCATTTTTAGGGAAGAGAGAAGGATGGAAACTACTATACCTAACTGTGTATCTAGGATTCTTATAAAAACAAGATATAATGACATACATTCCATAATAATGGTTAAATTTGTATATAAATTTCATACACTAAATGCAAAAAATACTGTGACAGTTATTCTTACAACATGCCTATATAAATTAAATGTTTTATGTACATGAGATATCATGTGTGTATATACACACATACATGTAATGTATATGCGTTTTCATATATATATATATATATATATATATATACACACACAATTTGCTGATAGCTATCCATTTTATATAAATATATAAATGCATGCTGTCTCTCTGTTTATATATTCATATAAGCCAGATATATATGTATGCATGCCCCACACACACACATAGAGAGAGGGAGTAATGAGTTATAAATAAAATAATAAGATCAATAAGATTGATCATTTTATAATGAAGGATAAAATGCTCAATTCAAATACATAGCAGCTAAAAATATGTTGTTTTTAAAATATTACACTATTATATAAGTATAAATCTATATATGCTTAGAGTTTTAATTTTCTTGCTATATATATATATATATATATGAATGCTTGATGTAGAAAAAATGGTTAGTACACTAGTTTCATGAGCCATTGATTGTGAGTTTGATTCTACTATCATGGCTTTATACATAACTATATTAAATTATATATACACAAACACTTCCAATGTACTTTAAAACTGTTTTCCTGCTACTATAACTTTCAAATATAAATGTAATATTGTAACACCCCAAATTTCAATTTAAAAAGCTATACACTTTCCATTTTAATTAAAGGTTTTATTTTGAATTCTATATCCACACAAACCTATCCATATAGATACACAAGTATTCAGATATTATGGTCTTCTCCATGTGTATGAGCAAGACAACAGGTATATAGAGAAATAGAATCTATGATAACTTCTTTAATATTGATTACTTTATAAAAGTCTCAAGTGTATTATTTAAACTCTGTGAACTTTGTTTGGTGTCTAATTTAAATGGATTGAGTCCATATGGTTTAGATAATAATCAATAATAGATAAGAAGAACTTAGAAGTTCTTCTCAACAAAAGTGTGGATCTTCCTTTTAGATTACTTCATTATATCAAGTTCTGAAAATCTAGGAAGTGTGGAGTACCTCTTCCATTACTCTCAGATCTCCTTTGACCTTGTGTCGTAGTATATGTTAAAGTCCCAGCTGTAGGTCAAGTAGAACTGTTTGAAAATTATTAGTATTAGATAGAATACTTGATACCCTACAACTGTAAATTACATGTATTAATAATAGTTACTTGAAGCTACAATTGTTTAATAAGGATTATTATTATGAGATACTTGAAACCATCCAACTCTGTGCAAATTATATTTGATAAGAATACTTGATATCACATAATAAGGTTAAAAAAAAACTCTTAAGAAAC
Organism: Sepioteuthis lessoniana; assembly: GCA_963585895.1. Lineage (NCBI taxonomy): Eukaryota > Metazoa > Mollusca > Cephalopoda > Myopsida > Loliginidae > Sepioteuthis > Sepioteuthis lessoniana. The sequence goes on along the minus strand of OY757928.1, from coordinate 32,886,050 downwards.
AGCTATGTAAAAAAAAATATAAATATGAACATTCAATGAATGTGATTCCCTAAACTCTATGCTGAAAATAACCCTTGATAGGTTAACGTTAAAATCAATCTATCAATCAATATTTATGTCAGAACTATGTGGAATCTTTTAATATTGGTGGCAGAGTATAACAAGTGTTAAACCTTTGTTTGAATCAATAAAGCACATTAATTAGCACCTAAATAGAGCTGTTCAGAATCATGAAAACATCTTAATTATTAGTCTTTGATAGATTTGATAAACAATTTAAGGGAAAAATTTATAGTTAAATCTGAATCATATACATCAGTGAAGACAGGTACATAGAAAGAGTAAAATTTGTAATGAAATTGTCAGAATGAGAAAGGAAAAGACAATTTGGAAAATCAGATTGACATGTTTCTCAAGAGGCCTATATATCAATCTGAGTTTCAAAACTGTCTTTTTTTCTCATAGACAGATAGAGAGACATTAGATATGTATGTATTTACCCAACCCTTCCTCCACAAGCAGAATGTGATGCAAGGACAATTTTTTAAGTGAAGTAAAGTTGGTTTGAATTCAGAGTTTTCCTTCTCCTCAACCAGTTGCCATACAGAGGTTAAATAGCCCATTATGCCCTCCTATTTACTCATACCTGGAGGGAGAATAGTTGGATTCATATTATTTTCAAAGGTATTTGGGTATTGTTACTGAGTTCATTTCCTACAACAATAACTATTATGCTACAAATACCTCAATTTTAGATAAGTACTAAAGCTTGCTGTGTTTTTTGGTTTTTTAATTTATGGCTAATATCTAATATTTTTCTTAACTTTTTATGACCTTATGCCAATTTTTCAGACAGTTTTGAATTCTGTCTTGATAAAAATAACTTTGGCTTTGATATAAAGTTGTCAGTGAAATTTTGAACATTGAAGACATTGTAGGGATTATACTAAAAAAAAGTTACTTGCTCTTGGCACTTATCCGCCTTTGCATTTTTTCATCTATATATGTTGCTTTGCCCTCTTTTCATCTTTGGTATTCAAAGAGAGCATATCCATTTTCTCTCTTTGCCAAAAAGGTATGAATTCTCTTTCTCTTATCTTTAAACTTCTATGAACATTAAATACCTTGTTGCACTGTAACAAAACACGCAACTTATTATTTATATCATCATTGACAACTTGTTTTAGTAATTTCTCTTGTGGTCTATGTTCCAGTAAATTGTAAATATGTTAATGCTACAATCTTGTGTCGATTTTTCATTATTTGGATTACCAAAGGAAAGTAATATGATTCTGATCAAAATTTAACAACACCTTCAAATTTTTTACCAGATAAAATTTGCTAACCATTATATTACCTGAGGTACCAACCAGATAAGGATTAAAACAAATATTTTTCCAACTTCTCGCCAAATCAGATTTGACATGAAGTCATTTTATAGTTGAAGGCCACACATGAATCAAGACTCACGCACAGTAAAAATAGATAATAATCCCATAGTGACAAGACTGTTGAAGAATTTCCTATCCCAAGTTTATTATGGGTTTTGCATCAACAAAGTTATTGAGCAGCATGGATTGACTATAGTCATCATACAAAGGTATTTGCAAGTTATCAATTGTGTCAGTGGCTTATTTGTCACACTCATGGCATGTCATTTCTCGAATTTTCTTTAACTCATCCAAAAGAAATCAATAAAAATTGAAAAGAGCACTAAATTTCATTCTTGGTTGAGCTAAGAACTTTTCAGAACCCACTCATATTAATCATTTTAAACAAACATAATCCAATAAAAGTTTCAAATTAAAATATAATTATAAATAATATAAATAAATACAAGCATGCTTAGCATAACAGTTATTTTCTTTGGAAATGAAATTGCTGAATTGAGTTAAAACCCTGAATGTAGCTGTTTGTATCCCATTTTACACTAATACCCTTGTGAAAGGCATGAAGCCATCTGTTCTCCCTCCAGCTATGGTTAAATAATAGGGCAGATTGGGTTCTTTAGGCTTGGTAAAGCAACCAAGCTAGTTGAAGGAAAACTCTGAATTCAAGAGGTTAGGTAAATCCATACAAAACATACACATATCAACTTAAGAAATACATATCTAAAAGTATAAAACATATATATGTGTACTCAGTGTTGTAACAATTAGTGTCATAAGAAAAGGACTGAATTCAAATCCTGAATAAACCAGTTTACATTTCACTTTGTGCTAATGCCATTGAAAAAAAGTATGAATCTGTCTCTTCTCCAAATATAGGAAAATAGCAGGGTAGACTTGGCTCTTTAGCCTTGGTAGAGCAACCAGTTTAGGAGAAGAAAAACTCTGGATTCAAACCAACTTAACTCTGCTTAATAAGTGATCTTATGTCATATCCTGCCCATAGTGGAGATGTCAGATAAATATATACATGTAGGGGTGTGGACTTAATGATGCACATTTATATACACTAAAAAATATCTCAGCAAAATCTGCTATTTGAATTAACATAATTCGTTGAGCATCAGATTAACTATTTTCCTCATCTATATCATTGTTTGTTTTTTTTTACAAAGTTTTACCCAAAGCTTCTGCCACAAGCTGGATGTGACTAAAGGCCAGTTTTTAAGTGAAGTACAATTGGTTTTACTTCTGTGTTTTCTTCCTCCTAGACTCACTGCCATACCAAGGTTAAAATAGCCCAATTGGCTGGGGCTGTAAAATATACTGACTGCATCTCTGCAAAGGGGGTAAGACTCACTCCCCGACAAGTGTCCTGGATATGACATGAGACAATTTGATAGAGAGGCTCCAGTAATGCTGGAGATTTGAATTATGCTGAGTTCTCCTTCATTGTCATTACACCCAAGTCCACTCTTACCCAGAGTGGTAGCACCTGATGGGGTCTTATCTATGAATCAAGGGGAACTGTTAGACATTTAAACTGGGTGCAAACAAATGAATAATGCTAAACTTAATTGTTTGAAATGGAACTGTTTGATCATTTAACACCATGTAAACAAATGACTGATGTTTAATACAATACTTGGAATCATTTAACTTTGTTGACTTATGCTAAACTGAATTATTAGAAATGAAACTGTTTGATCCTTTAACTGTGAGTATCTAAAAAATGTGTTTACATATCATATATTTAATATATATCTAAAAACAGGATTTGGCATCAAATAATCAACAATGGTTGATATGCCAGATAACCAAACCAAGGTTAAAAAGCTCAGTCTGCCCTACTATTTACTCATAGTTGGAGTGAGAATAGTTGGATTTATACTTTTCCCAAGAGTATTGGCATGATGTGAAATGCAAGCAGCCTCATCCAAGTTTTGAACATGGGTCATCAAATCCATTTTCTTCAATGATAACTGTTACACGACAAGCACTTACTTTAGCCATGAACCCTCAAGTTTTCTGACTTATTTACTGCAGAATTAGTCGTGTTAACTGTCTTTTGTGAATTACTATACAGAACTGAAACATTGTGAACTAAGAACATCAACTCGGAAAATAATCTAACACTGAATGAATTACAGTAAAACCAGTCTAATAAAATTCATACAAGAACTAAATTAACATTAGTTGATCTTTCAGACAGAGTATCACTTGGTTTTAAAAACTACAGCTTTCATCTTTAGTTAGAGATTTAATATTAATTGTAAAATATGAATAAATGCCAATATCTATTAGAGAACAATATGAAAATAATCCTGTTATAAATATTTAAGTACACTTGCAATGATTAAAGACATTTAATGTTCCTGTGTGTTTCTAATTCTTATTCCTCTTCAGTTACATTTTGTTTTTATATTAAATGGTAACAGAAATAGTTTTGAATTATTGTCTCACACTGAAAATATTTTGCAATTTATTGAAAGATAATGAACTCTTTTGTATGAAAGAGAATTATTTTGAAAGAACATATCTATGTTAATCACCATCATCAGCAGCTTTTATCTCTGTCCACTGCAGAAGTCAGGCCTTCTCTAGATTGATTGGTTGAGTGATAGATTATGAACAGACTTAGATAGATGTGAATAGACCAAAATAGATGAATAGATAGATAGAAATAGACAGAGTAATAAATATAGACAGATTGGTAGATAGATGTGAACAGAGATAGATAGATATGAACAACAGAAATACAGATAGGGTAATGAATATGAGTGGATTGAAATAGATGGATAGATTATGAACATACTCAGATATGTAAATAGAAAGATAGATACATTTTTAACATACTCAGATAGATGTTGAACACTAATAGAAAGAATATAAATGTAACCTTATAGAGATAGATATGAATCTTGCATTTTTGATTTTCCTAAATATGCAAACTTTATTGATAATTAAAGTTTTATCTGATAATTGTATCTTCTATTCTATAGATAATGCATGAAACTTATAGTAATAAAACAATTGTAAGAAGGTAAAATTTTAATTACTTTTAGTTTATATATGTACATATATATAGCAATAATACAGGTCACTTATATACATATATGCAAACATATCTTAATGACTGAGAGAAACAAGGAACATCTTATCAATTTTTTATTCAACTTTTTCTGTTTCCTTACAAGAGAAGGACAAAAGAAGCTTAAGGATTCTCCATAGTTTTATCTTCTGGGTTCAAGTGCTTTTTGATCATTCTCTGGCCATTGCTAAGAACAAGAATGAGACATGGATGTTGTTGTCTTCAGACAAGCTTCGATGTTAAACTATCTAGGGCACCTTTTTTCTAGGATGCTAAGATTTGAATTATGTCATTAAATAAAGGAAATCTATTGGCTCAGTTATTTACATAACATCTTAGAGTTATAATTTTGAACTAGTTCTGATAGATATCTACTTAGCTTCAGTGTATTTATTTATTTATTACTAAAAATATTTTAAACACTAGTTCACAAGCTAAAAGAGATATACATATATATGACATGAAATGGAAGTGGTCAAGTCTTATTCTTGGAAGCCAGACATGGGAATCATACCCAAATCTGCACAACAGAACAAAATAATGCCAACTCAATTCCAGGTCTATCAGTTCTCTTAGATTCTTTAACATGTTCCCTATCATTGCCATTTTAAATCAAAAGCTAGTTTTATAAGCCATTTAAGGGCTCATAACAAAAAAAATAAACAAATCAGACCTAAATGGTCAGCACTGCTTAAAAATGGTTATACTCGAAAATTAGTTGACAACCAATATATATATATATATATATATATATATATACATACATATATATATATGACCTGCATTTTAGCTGAAATTAATATTTATTTCTGATTAGTACCTGGTAAAAAGCTAAAATTGTGAATATATATATTTAAAATTCACAAAAGAGGGTGCTGGTGGCATAATGGTTATTGTTGTAGTAAATGGAATCAATAACTTGAGTTCAAATCCTGGACAAGTCTATTTGCACTTCAAATCATGCTAATACTCTTGAAAAAGGTATAAATCCCACTATTCTCCCTCCAGTTATGGGTAAATAGTAGGGCAGACGAGGCTCTTTAACCTTGGTATAACAACTGGTCAAGGAGAAGGATAGTTGAATTCAAACCAGTTATACTTCACTTAAAAATTGACCTTATGTCTCATCCAGCTTGTGATGGAGGTATTAGAAAAATACATATATATATATATATATACACCAAATTTATAGGATTATATATATATATATATATATACTTAGAATATATAGGGAATATATATTATATATGCCCAAGATTACTGTCATACATTTTTATGTCTACATGTATCCTTGCATATGTACAAATTTTTTAATATACAGACTATGGTAGAAGTAATGGGGAGTTCAATAGTATTGTACTGTTATTAACTGCCTTAGTTTATATAAACAAGAATGCATCACTCACTGTCATGCATGTGTGTCTGTGATCTTACATATATATTATATTTAAATACCATAGACATTATATAATGTTTGAGGTCTTATTTAGATGCATGCATATGGCCAACACACATACCTGAATGTACTTTTCAAAAGCAATCTGCCCCAAGATCTCAACATCAAACGGCTTTCCTTTCTGTTATAACAACCTCATGCTTCTTTCCTTCATTCGGAATGTTTATGAAGCTTACCTCAATAGACAACCAGACAGCCGAAGCATTGATATAGCAATGGGCATCATGTCAGTGCAAAGATATTTACTCCACTCCATTGGAACCATTTCTGTAAACTTAGCTCCAAGAACTATTGCCCCAAATGAAGAATTGACAGATTTCTTATAAAGTAATAAATAGCATCAAGGTCACATGAGAAGTGATCTGTCAAATACAAACAACAGTTTAATGGTTGTGGATTTAATACTAGTTCTATAGGTCATGATATTTGATATTTCACCTTGATGGCTGAGTAGAAGAGGTTCATTATCAAAATATTTCCTTTGACGATACTGATCTGAAACCAAAAAAAAAAAAAGAAATTGATTTATTTAGTCATTTTCTCATTTTCTTTAATTTGATTTTTGGTTTTATCAAACGAGAAAATCTTGCAATTTAGCCACTTTCTAATTTTCTGTGGTTTGAGTGTTGATTTTATTAAAAAAAATATTTGTGTGTATGTGTATTTATTTATTTATGTATTTATGTATGTATACATACATAAATAAATATATATATATGTATATACACATGTATATGTGTGTAATAAGTACTTTTCCATAGTAAAATTAATATTTCTTCTTTCATATTTTTTCTGGTGTCAGATATATAATTTAAGTATATGTCATAGTTCTTTCTTCCCTAAGAGAATTTCATATCCTCATATATATATATATATATATATATATATATATACACACTACAAGTCAAAAGTATTTGGCCACCCTCAAAAATTTTTTTTTTCATCCTAAAAGTATTATTTTTAATGTAGTAAGTTGAGCACCACAATGGTTTTATTTGTTATATTAAATACAAGTCTTCCTGAGCCACATTAAATACAAATTAAACAAAAAAAACCTAAAAACTTCTTAAACTTTTGAGTTATCAAAATAACCCTCTTTGGCCACTATCACTGCTTCACAGATTCTCGACATTCTTTCTACCAAAGACTTGAGGTAGACTGAAGATAGTTCTTCCCAGCTTTCCTGTAAGAGTTGTCAGAGGTAATCCACACTTGTGGGTTGTTTAGCTTAGGCTTTTGGGTTAAGTTCATCCCACACCAGTTCAATGGGATTCAAGTTCACTGATTGTGCCAGCCAAGACATCAGTTGAAGGATGTGCTGTACCTCTTTGCTATTAGTATAGCTCTGGCTGAGTTTACTTGTATGCTTTGGCTCATTATCTTGCATGAGTACAAATCTTTGAGCCACAAACCAAATTCCAAATGGGATTGTGTAATGCTGCAGTATGTTGTGATAGCTGATCTGATTCAATTTGCCCTTCACCTGGTACAAATCCCCAACTTTGCAATTGGCAAAAGCCCCCACACACACACACACACACACACACACACCATAAAATAGCCTCCTCTATGCTTTGTGGTTACTATGATACTGAAGGTTGCAGTTCCTTCACCAACTCTCCGCCACACATAGACTCTACTATTTGACCCAAAGATTTCAAAGTTTGATTTGTTAGTCCAAAGGACTTTATTCCACTGCTCTGTTGTCCAGTCTTTGTGTGCCTTGGCTAACTGGAGCCTTTGAGATTGTTTTGCTTCCTCAACAGTTGTTTCTTGACTGCAATTCTTCCATATAGGCCAGCTTCACAGAATCTTCTTCTCACAGTGGATGTTGATACATTTCTTTCACAACATTGGTTCTGTTGTGCTGTGATGTTTTGGAGCATTCAGCCTTCTGACCCACCAGTTGGTGACTCTGATGAAATTATCCTCTCCTCATGTTGTTGCTATTGGTCTTGTTTTGTCCTGTTTCCTGATGTCTCCTAACAGTGTAATCCACTGTATTTCTGGAAATTTTTATTTTTAGTACTAAAGAAGAAAAATGCTTTTAAATCAATTTTTCAAAAGATATCTGGTTATCATAAGGTCAAAGTGACTAAGACTTGTATTTAGTATGATAAATAAAAACATTGTAGTACTTGTTTCATTAATAAAAAGAATTTTTGAGGGTAGGCAAATACTTTTGACTGGTAGTGTATATATATATATATGTATACACACACACTCTTGTTATTATCCTTGAAAAATTCATGGATATATTTGAATTGCTATGAGAATTTGTATTTTCAAGAAAGGAAATGGAATAATATATATAAATAGATATTTTTATTACAATGAAGTGAGATTAGAGAATAGTCTTCTTGTCTTTAGACATATTTTTATTATTTTTTGTTTTTGCTTTTCTGATTTTTTGTAATTTTATAATCATCTAAATTCAAAAAAATAAAATTCTCTTTGTGTCATCATATAATGTTGCAGAAAAATGTGACAAAATAAATAAATACCATGTGTTTTTGTATATATATATATACACACACACACACAGAGGATATTTCAAAAAACATTCATATTATTTGAGATATACAGGGTATTCAGAAATATTGGTATCATTTCATAATCTAAAAACTTGACCAATTTTCATTCAGATGATCTCAAATCTTAATAGTATGTGTAGAAACAACTGAAAACTCTGTTTAATGTTTAAATGCCTTTTCTTATTCAGTGAATGGTATTTCTATTCCTGAAAAGAAAAAACATAAAGCATAGAATTTTGAGTTGTTTCTACATGTGTTGTTAAAATTTGAGATCTTTTAAATAAAAATTGCTCTGGTTATGAAATTACAAAATGATATCAATATTCCTGGAACACCCTGAGTATACTTATTGATTAATCATTGTTTTAAAATATACTTTTTTGAATAGATGAAATATACAATTGCAAGTGTTGAACAGACATGCACTGACTGGTAGTCTTACTTAGGAATGGCTATGTATTTTTTCTTCCCACCCCTATCTTGTTTGTTTTGTATGTTGTGTCTTGTTATGTGCTAGCTGTGGTCAGCTCTACTTAATTTGGCAATGGTTTGACACCATTACATTTGTTGCTGTGACATTGTTACATACCATTGGTTCATTTCATGGGGTCAACGAGTAAATCATATACACGTGATCAGGATTCAGTGAGACATACACTTTGAGAAGAAACTCAGTATAATCAGTTTTTGTTTTTGCTTTGTTTTTATTTTTGTTTATCTTTATACAAAGTTTTTTTTTATGAAATGGCTGATCTAAGTAGATACAAAAAATCAAATTTGCTGCTTTCTCTTAGAATTGGTTGGTTTATGATATGTCAAACCTTGTTAGGTTATTTAATGCCAAAGCTAGTCTTTTTTTATTTTTTTGGCAAGCAATTACATAGTTTCAAGTAACTAATTATAATAATCCTTTGTAAACAATTATAGCTTTTTGTAACTATTCTTAATACAAATAATTTGCACAGTTATATGCTTCCAAGTATTCATATCTGATACTAATAATTTGTGAAGTCTTCTATAGAAAACCTAAATATTCTAAACTATACCTTAGCCTATAACACTAGGAGGGAAAAACTTCAAATTAGAGTAATTTTTTCTTGGTTGGACAGCATTTCAATCCTTTATGGGTTATTTAATGCCAAAGTCAGTCTTTTTTTAAGCAATAACATAGTTTCAAGTAACTAATAATGATAATCATTTGTAAACAATTAGAGCTTCAAGTAACTCTTAATACAAAAATTTTCAGTCATATGCTTTCAATTATTCATATCGATTACTAATAATTTATGAGCAGTTATATGATTCAACTATTTCAAGCAATTATATAGTTTCAAGTCATTAATAATAATAATTTGTAGACAATTAGAGCTTCAAGTAACTCTTAATACAAATAATTTCCACAGTTATATTGTTTCAAGTATTTCTAACATGAATAATTTGTAAACAAATATATGGTTCAAGTATTTCAAGTAATTAATAATCATTTGTAAGCAATCATATCTTTTAGTAATTATACTTAATACAAATAATTTACTAGGGGAATCCCCATGGTTAACATGCTGGACTGCAAAATCATAGTAAGTGAGTTTGAACTTCAGTTGTGCTATTATGTTGAATTTCAGACTTTACCCTTGGGAAATGTATGAGCCTTCTCATTCTCCAGCCATGGGTTAAATAGTACCACTACTGTTCTTCTACAAGATGGATTTGACATTAAATAACCCATGATGGTTGATATGCTATTAAATAAAGAAACCAAATCAAACAAATAATTTGTTCACAGTTATATTGTTTCAAGTTTTCCTATCTAATACAAATAATTTGCACACAGATTAAACCCAAACCAGTATTACCACTTTGAGTCAGAATGAACCTGTGAGTAATGGCAGTGGAGAGGTAACTCCACAATCTGCATAGCTCTAGAACTGGAGTCTCACCACCTGATAGCATTTACTATCATACCCAGAATACTCATTTTTTTAGGGATAAGGGGTCTTATCTTTCTGAGAGGGATTCTGTTTGTGTATTCTAAGCCCCACCATACATTAATGAGTGTTTCTCACAATTCTATTACACTGAATAGTTTTTTTAAAAAATGAACAATTATCTTAATGACTGTGAGGATCAATTTTACATAAACGTGATTTTGTGCTAGACATGATTTAATTCAAATAAATCAATAGATAATAGGATACAGCTCATTACCATCACCTTTAGTCAATTTGGATTTTGCTTTGCTATTTACAAATAAAGAACAATTTTATTAATAAGAAGAAAAAATTCCCATTCTTTTATCATAATTAGCATTATTTTTGCAACATCTAAAGTTCAACAAAAAAAGCTAAACACTTATCTTTCCAGCAATCATATTATTATATAAAGTGTAAATGAAATTAGCAATATATATGTGTTTGCAAATACAGGTGCTACCAAAAAGTTAAATGAAAAAAATTAGAGCATGAAATGGCTTCCTCACAAAAAGAAAAAATGTTATAGAAAATGAGATTATTTATTTCCTGGTAGAGTGATTTTTAAAAATGTGTGAAATGTCTGGTAAAAACATGGCAAAAGCTAAATAACCTGATAAATGAATGGATTGATTAATCTGTTTGAATTTCCCAAACTTTTGGGTAGCATCAAATTTCTTATCATTGGGAATGCATTCAAAATTAGCATGAGAACCCAACTTTGCCCAGAATAAAAATAATATGCAAAAGCAGATTTTATTAATCAAAAATTCATTTTATTTAGTTTTTGTACAAATAAGTCTTGCCTTAAAGGTTTCCTTCAAAATGTCCTAGTCTCCCTTAGCCTTAAGATAAGGAGGGTTCTAAGTATGTCACTACATGTTAATGTCTCCCTTCTAGATATTTTAGAATATCTAGAAGCATTATTTATCATATTTAAAACAATATACTGTAAGGTCTTAACAAATGTTACATATCTGCAAATGTAATAATTGTGATTTGTCAGAGGCAGTATTATATTATTTTATGAATTATTAATATCATTATTTTGCTTCTTGCAAGTTTTTCACACCAGTTTTAACTGGTGGCTTTTCACTTATGTAATTATTAGTTAACTGAAACTAAATATTTGTGTGCAAATTTAGTATTAAAGCAGAATACTTGAAACTATAAAAATGTGTGGAGACAATTATTATAGAAAAATTTTTTAAAGTGATTGCAATGACACATTGAAAATATAAATTGATATAATTATAATCAAACATTCAGAAAAGAAACAGATTAGTATTCAATAAACCATAAGGGCTTGATATGCCATTAAATAAACCAAACTAAACTATAATGATTGGCATTTTTACAAACATAAGCATTAATTTTTTTACTAGTCTTTTCCTTCATCTCATTTCTGCTGTTCCTTATCCAAACTTCAAGTGATGATTTAAACATTAAGCAATGAAGTCGTTGATTACAAATAAAGAAAAAAACTGCCATCTAGATAAGACTTATCAAAAATTAATGCTAATGCTTCATCTAGTAAATTTATAGGTTATTAATCGACCATGAACCTGTTTTTATCTTGTAACAACAGTCCATGATGATCTTGATGCTTCCATTTAGGAAGAAGTGAATGACTAATTTACATTTCATAGTTATATCCCTTCTATCAAGAATACATAATTGAAAATGATGTTTACCTCAAACACAGATTCCACAAAATTATTATTTGTTTGCAAATTAGGCAGGAAATTGCTTTATTATCTAAGTTTTAACATTTTCAGAAATTTAGCATAATCAAATTTATTACAAAAAAGGAGCAGTGTAGTTACTGTTTTAAAAGTCTAGAAATAGTTTCACTGAGTTTTTTTTTAATCTTTAGCTACTAAAATGAAAGAAATTAGAATTTAATTTGGGTAAAGCAGTAGGCTTGCATAATATCTTCTTGTGAAAAAAAAAAACCTTGTCCATCAGAAAATGGTTCTTTTTGATTTTAAAACTTTTCCTCTAGACCTGGTTAAAGCATGGTAATGGTAACCCAAACTTTTTTAAAGCTTATTTCTCTGATGAGAAAAGTTTTAGTAAACAGGCTAGGGTTTGACCCATTTCCCAAAACTATTTCATTCCCTAATGATACCTGCATAGGAAAAAACAAGGTCCCCAAAAGCTCAGCTTCAGGTTATCCTTGCCACACTTTTAACTTGGACTATTCCTTTTTAGGAGAAAAAGTTTTTAAAATACCTTCATCGTTTTTATTTATCTGAATATATTGCAAAAACTAAGTTTGTCTTTTTAAAAAGAATTTTCTACATAGGAACCCAACAGATTTATAGATTATGTAGTTTATTTTGAAATGATTGCTGTCACAAAATTTTTAATGGGGTGGTATTACTGTATGATAATAACTGTACGTTGTTGTGGACTCATAAGATAAACCTATTAGGTCATCAGGGAGCAAAATTGAGAAATTCCCCTTCATACTAATGTTACTCAGCAATACCCAGCTCCTCTCCAAGTAATATGTCACAGGTTGTTCCATGGTATCAGCAGCAAAGAACAATCCCTGATCTGATGTTTACAACTAATTTGGAATTCAGAATTTTTCTTTCTTCTAAACTTGTTGCTCTAACATGATTAAAGAGCTCAGTCTGCCCTACTATTAACCCATACCTGGAGGAAAGAAGAGACAGATTCATGCCTTTTTCAGGAGAATTATTTTAAAGTGAAATGTAAACTGCCTCAACTAGAAATTGTACTTGACTCACTGAATTTATTTTCCGTAATGATAACAATTAAACTGTGTCTCCAGTTGAATGCTAATATGTGAAAACTGATAGATTTAATCATTTTTATAATTGTATGACATTTGGTCTTAATTAGATATGCCTTCTAATTTTGTCCTATGATATATAACATATTATATGATGGCATCAAAAGTTATTAAATGCTTAGAAAGTGTGACAGTGAATCTCTGGATTTTTCAATCCAGTCATTTGGTAATGTTTGCTTTCTTTACTTATAATGAAAATAGCTTATCAAGTTTGTATCTCTATTTATTCTGTGTCACAATTATGTTCCATGTATGTATTTACCCAACCCCTCCACCATACATAGGATGTGAAACAGTATCAATTTGTTAAGCCAAGTACAGCTGGTTTGAATTCAGTTTTCTGTCTCCTAGACTGGTTGCTTTACTCAGGCTAAAGAACACAATTTACCCTACTATTTACCCATATTTAGGGAAAGAACAGGTGGATTCAAACCTTTCCCAAAGACATTAGTATTAAGTAAAATGCAAACAGCCACATCTTGGATTTGAACTCAAGTTGCTGATTCCATAATAACTTTATATAGTACCATATTAAGTGCTAGTGACTTCATATGGAAATATTATTGATGAATAAATGAAAATGAAAGTTGTATAGATGATGTAACAGAAAAGTACAGTGAGCATAAACACCAAATAAAATCAAAACAAAGGATAGATAATTCTATTACATGTATCACGAAATTGACAGAAAATCAGAAACCATTTTTGCATTGTATTATGCACTGTTTCATTTTAATCTACATTTTTAGGATTATGTCTAAACTATAAACTAAGGTGATATGGTCATGTTCCACTGATAGATCACTAAAATTAAGCAGCAATGACCTTATCCAATAATTAGATGGGTGACCACTTAGTAACAGCAATCACTATGTGCCAGACTAAGCAAAGCTTTGTAAATAACAATGACTAAGGTATTTCTGTACTTATTTTATCCTTGCTATATTTTACTTGAGAAGAACTAAATGTAGACACTCAAATCTTCCTTCAATAAAAAGAGATGTCTTTGAAATACACTAATAGCAAAACATGTCTTACTTTCATCAATCAAACTGCTATTGTAACCAGAAAAATGTGAAACCTTGTCATTCAATAAAATGCTGATGGGTTTTTTTTTAGCAATAAACATTTCATTCTGAACTTATATGCTTTATCTACAATTATAATAGAATTTTTAGCATTTTTTTTTTTGTTTAAGCATTATAGATAAAAGAATTGAACACATTTATTAACAAATTGAAATCTGAAATTTAAAAGATGAGAAAATTTTATTAGCAAACTGGTATCTGAAACCTAAATTAGATTTAAAGATATATATTTAAATCAACATGGCATCATTTCAGCCTTATATTTTATGGATGATAGATAACAGAATTAGACATTTCATTGACAAGGGAGAATCTCTATTGTGTAGTGGCTAAAATGCTAGACTGTGACATTGTAGAAAGTGAGTTCAAACTCCAGTCATGCTATTATGTTCACTTTCAGACTAATACCCCTGAGAAAACTATGAACCCCTTATCCTCCCAGCTATGGTTAAATAGTAGTACTACTGTCCTTCTATAAGGATGACTTTGACATTAAATAACCCATGAAGGTTGATATGCCTTTAAACAAAGAAACCAAACCAAACCATTCATTGATAAGTTTAAATCTATGAAATTTAAACTAATTAAAAGATCTAAAGAACAACCAAGATGAGAAAATTTTATTACCAAATAAACCTAAATTGAATAGAAAAATGTTCTTATGGACATAGCATCATGTAGCAGTTAAGCATAAAAACTTTGCTTCATTACAATAATGAGTTCACTAGATGTTCACATTTTCCTTTGTTCAGGTCCTGTCTATATCTCAAATAAATCTGCTTGAAAATTATTTGTATTTGATACGAATACTTCATGCTATATAACTGTATTAAGAATAGTTATTTGAAGCTATAGTTATTTACTAAGGATTATTAATAGTTCCTTGAAATCATATAACTGTATACAAACAAATTACTATTATTAAATAGAAAGGGTTACTTGAAACCATATAAATCTGTATGAATTATTAGTATTAGATAGGAGTATTGGAAACCTTACAACTATGTGCAAATCATTTATATTGGATAGGAATACTTGAGACCTTATGGGCAAAAATTCTTAAAAAACAACTGCATGAAAATGTGTCTATAAATATACTATGTACATTATTCCCTAATCTTTAGGCATGAAATAAACCCAGATGGGTTTAAATGCCATTAAAATAAATCAATCTTTTTTATCTTGTTAATCCTTCAAGGTGTAAAAAGGAAAAGTCTTTATTGTAAGGAAGCCTTGAACAATACTGAATTGAATCATTGAAAGTAGAAAGCAAGTACTTGTAAAAAAGAAAAATGTTTTGACTACAAACAACTAACCATTGGTCAATACTCATGTGGTACTTTGCTTACTGTAGTTTAATCATTTCACACATTGCATGTAACAAACTTGGTAATCTACTGTATGCCTAGTAAATGTATATCAGTGATATGATTTTATGTTTGATTTGGTTTCTTTATTCAATGGCATAACAATTTTCATGATTTATCAAATGCCAATGCCATTATTGTAGAAGAACAGCAGAGGTACTGTTAAATCTATATGTAAGGGGATAAGGGAGTTCATACCTTTCTCAAGGTACTAATCTAAAAATACTGCAACTAGAGTTCAAACTTGTTGCAGTCTAGCATGTTAACCAATATGCCTTCCTTGATTTGATTTGATTTTTGCCTTGTAGTTTGAAACATTCTATAGAAAATCTCAGTATTCTTCTAAACAAGCAAAATGTAAAGCTTAGGTACTTAGTTTCACATTTTGCTTGTAACACTTTGTGGGAAAAACCTCAAATTAATAAAAAAAAATTTGGTTGGTTAATTGATTTTATGGTATGTCAAAGATTTATGGGTTATTTAATGCTAAAGTCAGTCTTTCTTTTTCTCCCAACAATAACCTAGTTTCAAGTAACTAATGATAATGATCAGTAAAAGATTATAACTTCAAGTAACAATCTTAATACGAATAATTTGTACAGTAATATTGTTTAAAGTATTCCTAACGCTAATAATTTACACATAAATCTATTTGACCTGAAGATGGGACTCTAACAGGTACTACAACTCTGGATAAGAGTGGACCTAGGATTAATGGCAATGACAATGAAGGACTGACTATATTCCTCAGTGCTCCAATGTCTCACCAGTTTAGTGTTATACTCAGGACCCATAAATTTTGACATTGTTTCATATAAAGTGCAGAATAGAGAGGTCTGTATTGTTCGGAAGCCTTGAATAATACTGAATCAAAATGTTAAAAGTAATTACTTATGGTAAAGGAAATAAATTCTTGACAATAAACTACTAAAATATATTTTCAATATGGTTGGTGATTGGGTAGATTTTTTCTTTTAACTCTTTTTATTTTTAAAAAAGACAATTTCTTTAGACAAAAAAGGTTATAAGTTAATTTCACAAAAATATTAAAATTGCTATTGTTTGTATTATTCATACAAGATCGTTCAAAAATTTCTAAGCCTCACCCAGATTTTAGATTTCTTGCTCATCTCTCGCCTTCATATGGGCTTCATCTGCACAGAAATTAAGACAAATCTGAATTAGTTTTTCTAGTTTTATAAGAAGTTGTAGTGTGTTGCCACAAAAATAAATGTTCAGTTATGGCTCTTCTTTCTAGCTGAGGCTTATAAATTTTTGAATGACTCTCATATAACTATATATATATATATATATATATATATATATATATATATATATATATAGTTCTAAGTTAGAATATCGTGTAAATACATTGTCAATGCTGCTTGGTGATTGTCAGTTTCTTGCCTATATGACCATCACAACAATGGTGAATGTTAGTTTCTCTCCAATGTAATCATCAGACCATTGACTATGGTCTGATAATTGCATAGGTAAGAGAGTGACATTCACTAAACACTGTTAATACTGTGCCTATACTATTCTAACTTAGATTTGCATATTGTCTATTACCAATATCGTGCATTCTTTATTTATAAATATAACAAATTACATTATATATATATATATATATATATAGATTATAAAATAGAGTAAAACAGGATAAAAACTCATGACTGAGTTTAATATAGCTGATCCTCTGGCAAACAAGTACCAACATATCACCTGACTCACCTGAGGATTGGCCATGTGAAACTCAATCATAAGTTTTATCCTGTTTTATAATTGAAATATTGTGATATTGCTCTGTATTTTTGTGTATTTTACTGATTAGACATTCTTTTAGTGTTAAACTTTAATCATAATATATATATATATATGTGTGTGTGTGTGTGTGTGTGTGCGTACATGCCTGTGTATGTATGCATACATCTTTCTCAGTTTTAATAAAGTGTTGGTATCCATCAATAAAGGTACAGCACTAGATCCATTGTCTGACAAGTAGTTATTAGCTGAATTTTGATATGAAATGTTCATTATAATTTTCCAAAGGGTATGATTAATATGAACAAGGAAGGAAATTATGTTGAAAAATAAAGATATTTGTTGTGTAAAATAAATGCTTTTTTTCATCATTAGGCTATAAACTTATCTACCTCCATATATCTAAGACATTTTATCAAGAAACAAATACTTTTCCTGATAATTCATTGCAAATCAAATAAATTCTTCTGGCATTCCTTTAACTATCCTTTGATTTATTTCCAGAGTGAGTTATTTAACAAAGAATATTTTCTGAATATATTTATCTTTTAAAGAACATTTATTTTCATTGAAAATAAATCATTTATACTTGTTAATGTGACAGTTTTCAATTGTAATAGTTTTAAATTATTATAATTTGATAACCCATAACTAAATAGTTTTAGGAGAATAGATAAGGTATTTTAAAATTATATAGTTAGTTTGAGCAAAAGGTCAAAAGTATAGAATGCCCACATAGAACCATACTTACTTGTAATGGTATGCTAGCCTAGCTCATTAACCTATACTCTACAAAAACACCTTTTCTAAATTCATTATGTGATAATTTTAATTCAGGTATACCTGATGTCATAAATCTCTGCCATGGTCAGCCATAAATAATTTTTTGAAATATTGGCACTAAAAATATTTTTTTGTTTCCGTATTTTTGTTTTGTTCATTTAATATCTAAGTGTTGAAATACAAATATCTATGTCTCCAAATTTTTACAAGGTGCCTCAGGAGCCTTCTTCCTGTGAGTGATGTCTCATTGAAACTTGCTCTATATCTGTCTGTAACTGTTTTTTTTTTTTTTTTTTTTTTTTTTTTTGCTAAATGCCAGAATTCCCATAAAAGGAATGGTTTAACTAAGATTGCACATGCTTAGCAAGTTGTTTAGTAGCAAGCTTTTCAGAACCCCGATCTGATCCAGGCCAACCCTTCCAATAAATTGAACCCTTTTGCTTTTAATTTTTTTAATCCCAAATATTTCGTATCCCAATATGAAACAAAAAAATATATGTAAAAAAAATCAACATAAAAACAAACAGCATCCTCCACTTCCTGGCATGTATCATAAAATTTTAACCTTTAACACTAGTGACCTCTGACCTGTGATGGCTTCAGTTACAGCTTTGAAAAAAATTTTTTTTTTTTGTTTTTTTATTTATTTTGTTATTTTTTGGTTAACTGCATTGATTCTGTGGTTGGAATGTCTGCTTAGTATATTTTTTTCTGGTATTCCTTCTCCCTCTCTCCCACAATCCATGAATTATGTTTCTATTTTTATTTATTTATTTATTTATTTATATTTTCTACTGCACAGCAACAGAATTCTCTGCCTACAGACAACACACAATCTCTATGACTATGATGACCATAGCTGCTACTCTAGACTTGTCACTGCTTTGGCCTAACAAACAATATCATTTTTTTCCTTTAGAAATAGAAAAAAGATTTTAGCCTCAAAAGAAAGGTGAGAAGAGATTCTGTAAACCAGTTCCCTTATTGATTAGTTTGCTCAATGAGAACCAGATTCACTAGTTTGTTCATAAGACAATGAGAATCACTAATAATGGTCTGCTCAACTGGCTCACTTACTATTATACTGTTAAGTGACCTTAGATTTGGCATAGGCCAAAAAATATGGGACACCTAGTGATAATCAGACTCACTAGTAATGATCTGCTAGCACAGCTTACTAAACATTACACAATGAAGTACACTTTCCAAAATCAAACATATCTTAGATTTTACAATAAACTAAAAATATGGTGCACATAGTGAGAATCAAATTCACTAGTAATGGTCTGCTAGCTTAATTTGCAAAACATTACACAATGAAGTTCCCTTTCTAAAAATTAATCATAACTTAAATTTGGCACTAGATAAAACATATGGAACACCAAGTAGATATCAAACTCACTAGTCATGGTTTGCAAGCTTAGCTTCTTAAACATTACACCATAAGAGGTACCCAGTCTAAAAATAAGCTTAGCTTAGACTTTTCACAAGGTTAGAAGTTTGGAGCACCCAGTATAAATTAGTAATGGTCTGCCAACCTTGCTTACTAAACATTATATTATACTACTCTGTCTAGAAGTAAGCAGATCTTAGATTTGTCACAAGACATAAACTCACTACTAATGCTCTACTAGTCTTGGTTGTTAACCATTATATTACACTAGGCATTTTTTCTAAATTCCTTATATGAGAGCTTTAATTTAGATTCCCCTATGCCATTGAGTCATAAATCTGTTACTCTAAACCATAATTTTTTTTTTAATATTTACATTATAAACAATCTTTTTATTTCAACATTTTCTATTTTGCTCTCTTTATTTAATATCTAAGTGTTGAAATATGTATATCCATATCTACCACAGGAACCTTCTTTTGAGTAATGATACACTAAAAAATAAATAATTAAAAGAGCCTTATTACATCCAATTTCTTAAGGCAGTCAGAAATATCAAAACATGAGTCATTCATCTATTTGTTAAAATAGTCCAACTTTGACACTTTGCTATATTTCTCTGTTTCAGTTTTTTTGTTTAATGGCATATCAACTTTCATGGGTAACTAATGCCAAAGCCATCCTTGTAGAAGGACAGTAGTGCTACTATTTAACCAATAGCTAGCTGGGGGAAATAAGGGAGTTCGTACCTTCCTTAAGGGTATTAATCCAAAAGTATACATGATATCATGACTGGAGTTTGAACTCACTACAATGTTGCCATCTAGCATGTTAGTCACTATGCCACATAGACTACCCTAGTATTAAGCATTAAGTAATAATCAAAAGCAGCTCATAGACAGCAGTAACATTCTCAGGGGTATTGAAAATGTAGAAGGGTATAAAGTAAGGTTATTACTTTTTTCATTAGCAAGAAGAAAGGAGAAACAAGTTTATTTTGGTTGTTAGATTTCTTTTTCCTGGACCCTCAAGATAGATGTGGTGTAGTTTGGTAGAAAGAATTACTTTCTCATTTATAAGATATCACCTTCCCTGAATTGGCAGTAGGGTTTGCCCTAAATTAGTCACCTTTCGTGTCTCAAACTTGACTCACTTTTTGTATCTAAAACTTTCAAAATATATGACGACATATCCAGTCAAACATATGTTCTTGCATTTTCCAACTATTTCTTAGAGTCTGTTTCCATGTTGGTGAACCTCAACTTGTCCTCTATCATACCTCCGCACTTCTGCTGGGAGTGCTGGAAGGAACCATTATATAAGACAACTTTATTGCTACAAGTGTTGTCTTCATAACCAGCAGTAATCAAAGGCTTTATTATTAATTGGTCACTTAGGAAAATAAATCTATATATATAAAATTCAGCATTCATTGCTTTGAAACCCGCAGAACATTTCATGCTGTTATATGTTCATATCTAAAACTGTGCACCAAATATTTCTTCATGTCAGTGAAAGCATGTGGATACCCAAGTTCAAATCCTGGATAAAGCTGTTTACATTTCACTTTGCACTTATACCCTTAGGAAAGACATGAATCCATCTGTTCTCTCACCAGCTATGGTTAAATAGTAGAGTAGACTGGGCTCTTTAGTCTTGGTATGGAAACTGATCGAGAAGAGAGACTCTTGATTCAAACCAGATGAAAAATTGACCTTGTGTTACATCCTTCCCATAGTAGAGAGGTTGGGTAAGTATATGTTAGATAAAATATAATAGATGAGCTTAGCTTCAGAAAGCTTTCCAGGCAGCATCTACCCCCTTGGTTAAAAGGGAGAGGGTCAGGTTTATTGTTTGATACTTGAAACATTAGTGCATGGAAGTCCCTCTACATAAAAAGTGACCTTGTGTCATATTCTGCCTAATGCAGAAATGAGGTAAACCACATCTTTCATACTTTGAATATATAAGCTTAAAACATGTCCACATAAAAATAGTTTGATTTATATCTTCAAAGAAGATGCCAAAACATAATTTATAGTAGTGATCACAGATCTTTTAATAAAAATTTTAAAATGTATTTTAATGATTTAAATATCTTCTTTGAAGTTTTAATTTTGATTTTAATTGCAAGAAAATAGCGTAAAAAAGTAAAATTACTTTTGCATACTTAAAGCAAATCTTTGAATGTTTTAACATCAATTTTTGTCATTCAAAATTAACTTGAATTACACTGTGATTGATGTCTGTCAACAGAAAAATTAAAACTCTGTAAATAAAAATCTTCCAAAAATAAAATAATAGCTATAGAAATATAGGATTCAATGAAATGAAAAATTAGTTAATTCAATGATTACTTTACTGAATTTTGAAAAGAAATAAAAATTACTTTTTTATAAGGAATGTCTGAAAAATATGGTACAAATAGACATATTGGATTCAATGAAAAATTAGTTAATTCAGTGATTACCTAACTGAATTTCAAAAAAAGAAATTACCTTTTATAAGAAATATCTGAAAAAGGTACTGATAAACATAAAAAGAGTGGAATTAAAACATTGTGAAAGTTGTAAATACCAAACAACAAGGAGTATACCTTACTACTTGTAATAATCTACTATAATAAAATACCACGTATATTTGTATATTTATCTTACTGTCCTAGTGGGTAGAGTGTTCGCCCATGGTTTGTGAGACCTGGGTTCAATCCCAGGTCACGTCATACCAAAGACTTTAAAAATGGTACTTGATACCTCCTTGCTTAACACTCAGCAATATAAGGTATGTATCAAGGGTAAAGTGGAGCAATCCAGGGAAAGGAGTAGCATCCTACCCTACACCTTGGTGTAGTAGCCATTGAAAAGGGAGCCTTCTGATGGCCTTCAACTAAAGTCACCAACTTTACTTATCTTCTGTCAGTGGTGTAGAACTTTTCAAGATTAGGCTGGATTGTACAGGCTGCTACTGACCATATTTACCAATCTCTCTGCTTGTGCAGGATAAGACACAAGGTTTGAATTCAAAGTTTTCCTTCTCCTAGACTAGTTGCCTTACCAAGGCTGAAGAACCTAGTCTGCCCTACTATTTACCCATAGCTGGAGGGAGAATAATTGGATTCATACCTTTCCCAAGAGTATTAGTGCTATGTGAAATGCAATCAGCCTTGTTCAGGATTTGAACTCGCATCACCATGTCCATTTCCTACGATGATAACCATTACACCACAGGCTGCTACTGACAGTGAATATTTTAGAACCTTTAGGATCATAATCATAGATAGCCATTTACTAGTTCAGCACAAGGCTATAAGTAAGAAGCACCAAGTGAGAATCAAACTCACTGGCCTAATTTTTTAACTATCATGCTATTTAATGATTATAAATATATGTGTTATAGCTCTACATTACTTATACCAAGGTAAAATAGATTTAACAAGCTTATCACTGCTTCTTGCCCACAATAAAATAAATACTTTTATCATTGCAGTTTTATTTTTCTAAACAATATCTATTCTAAAATTTTTGTTGTCATTAGAAATTTTATTATGAATAGGTGCAAATTGTAATCTTATAAGTTACCAATTCTCTAACCAACCCATAGCTCTATTGGTGAAGCTTAGACTACACTGTCTGAATTCTCTGCAGAGACGAAAGACTCGCTTCAAAAAAGGGGTGTCTTGGACATGATTAAACTGTGTCCGATGGTGAGGCTCCAGATCTGGAAATCTAGGAAGTGTAGAGTACCACTTTACTGCCATTACTCTCAGGTCCACTTTGACCCAATGTGGTAGGTTTTAAGTCTAATCTATGAGTAAAATAGATCTGTTTAAAAATTATTGATGTGCAAAAAAAAAAAAAAAACCTTAAGAAATAACTACACAGAAAAATGTATATATGGATGTACAGTGAATGCAATTCCCAAAACTCTTGGCATAAAATAACCTGAGACAGGTTATCATGCCTTTAAAATCAGTCAATCCGCAATCTACAAAAGATAAAGAAATGAAACATTTCTGAATTTTAAAAACTTATCAGATTTTTTAAAACTTTCATCATTGCAGTTTTATTTTTCAAAAAATTATCTATTTTAAAATCGTGTTGTCATCAAAATCTTTTATAATGAATCGCTGAAAATTGTCATATTATAAGTCACTGATTCTCCATCCATCCATTCCATATTCCTGTCTGTAAGAATATACAGTTAACCAGTTGTTTGCAATCTACAATTTGAGCTTTTAAGTATCCCCAGAAGAAGTAATCACAATTACTCTGTTCAGCAAACTGGCCATTGGATGTGACCATATATTGAGATAAGCCACCCTTGAAAAATTTCTTTTACTCTGTTCACTGCTACTAGCATCTGTATTTTGGCAATTTTAAATCCAGATCATTTTGCCAGACTCTGGGTTAAAATGAACCTTTTCTTCATGCAGACATTGTAGTACCAGTGGTTAATAAAGCCAGCAAACCGATCGTTGTTTTAAAAAAGATGATATCCACCAAAGTATGAAATAAATTGGAAAGATATAGTTAATAAAATGTTCAATTTCAGCAAGTATTAAACTCAGTAGAATTAAGACAACGTAAATTGAAATAATTATTTCATTTAACAATTTATTCCCACATACGAAGAAAACGTAAAAGTAAAACCAATAACACACTTAAGTCCTTAAGTGTCATAAGAAAATTCTATTTTCTTCCCTTGGAAGAAAAATACTGTCTTCAATTCTTACAGCAAACGACTTTTTTTTTTTTTTATTAAAAAAAACATACCCTCTCGGATCAACAAAAAATAAATAAACATTAAACACCCGATAATGTTTTAATTTTTCTTTTCGAAGAGGAAAAAAAACATAGATACCAGTTTTTTCATTCTTTTGTAAAATAACTTCTACTTCAGTATTTTACTGTCTTGACATTTTTTCTCGAACCAACAGCTTTCAAAAGCTTTTCCAGTCTGTCGTCTTCGTAAAATCTTTTCCATCTCTGAAAATGGTCGTCTGCTTTTAATTAAATTTTCCCTCTTAGCGTTCATTGGCTGACTCATCGTTCAAGGGACGCAACTCCAGGTTTTTTAAATTCATGATAATTTATTTCAAAACAAATATTTAGGATTACTTTATTCTTCCTCTTTTAACTACTCAAAGACTTAATTCTTTTAACTCTTTTTTAACAAATTATGACACTAACCATGTGTGAAAACTGGTCGCATAGGAAAGTGGTTAAAAATGTCCCTTATTACAGAGTATTATTTTACTGTCTTTTTACAGTTTAATCTTTGTAGTGTCTTCCTATACAGTAATTTTTTATTTCATAATTTAAGTTATGTTTGATATAAAATAAGGTCATTATTTTTTCTCCTTTTAAATTTTCTTTTAGAAGATATTTTTCAAGTTTGAGGTTTAACATAAACTGTTTTTGGAGTTCTGCTAATAATCAAAACAATTTTCTTAGGTTTTTCTGTATCAATTCCATTAATCAATAAATTTTATGAAATAAAAAGTAAGCTGCAGTAACTAAAGAAAAAATCCTTGTTTATGAAAATAACCATGTAGCAGACATAGTTTCTGTTATTCCAGGTTAAAAGTGAGAATGGTGTACTGGAGGTAAAATGGGTGTAAGGAAGGCCAAAAGAGAAAAAAATTCCTTTCTTTATATATGTAAAAAAGAAGTCATGCTTACCTGAGAAAAAGAAGTTGATAGATATGAACCACCTAGGTTCTATTTGGAAAATTTTTTCTTTTTTTTTTTATTAAGCTTTCAGAAGATCTTCTCTAGCACTTAGATTTGAAAAATATTGATTTTACAATATAAATACTATGTCAAAATTATCTCTGACTTTGTGACTTGCATGTATATCAGTTATCCTTCCATTAGTTTTATTTTCAAATGTTAACTTTGAAATCATACTCATGTTATTGAAATTTGAGTCCTGAAGGTTATTTCCTACTCTTATTACTAGGGATTTTCTTCCTTCTTCCCCTCCCCAAAGAAAAATGCAAGTAAAAACAAGGGAAAGATAAATGGTATACAAGCATTTGAAAAGTATGAGATCATTTCAACATAGTATTTACATTGTAAACAGGATCCCACTTCTAAAATCATATAAAATCAATATTTTTCAACACTGACAAAATCCCTAGGTAGAAGATCTTGTGAATGCAAAACAACAACAAAATATTTGTGGAAAAAAATTTTTTCTATTTTTTTTTTCTAGATGAGAGCCAAGTGATTCAGATGTGCTAAGAACACAAGAACACTCCATTCTGAAATTAATTGATATGGAGGATATTCTAAAATCTAGTCTAATACATAAACTTTTATTATTGATTACACAAATGAGAGAATAATCCAACAGCATAATACTAATACTACCTAATTTAGCATATTTTTCATACCAAGTGATTTTTAACAAAAGCTCTCAATTTCTTAACTGATAAATAAAAATCCGTACATATCATAGCTTTAAAATTGTATTATATGAACATTATAGCACAGTTATTGCTATCTATCATCTTGTATCAGAGCTTCAACATTCACAGTGTTGTCTTTTGTTGTTGCTGTCATATTTTATCTATCTTTTGTTGTTGCTGTCTTTTGTTGTTGCTGTCATATTTTATCTATCTATATTTGGTGGTGAGACTCCAGTTCTGAAGCTCTAAGGGGTATGGAGTCACCTATTCATTGCCATTACTCACAGGTCTATTTTGATCTAGAGTGGTAGTACCAGTTAGATCTTATTTATGGGTCAAATAGATCTGTTTGCAAACTATTCATATTAGATAGGAATACTTGATATCATAAAACCATGTGCAAAAAAACTCTTAAGAAACTAAATAAAAATGTCGGGTAGTGGGTAACATGCAGGACTACAACATTGTAGTAAGTGAGATAAAGTTCCAGTCACACTATGATGTTCATTTCAAACTAATACCTCCAGGAAAGGTATAAACTTCCTTATTACCCCCAACTATCGATTAAATAGTATCACTACTATTCTTCAACAAGGATGGATTTGACATTAAATAACCCACTAAAGTTGATATACCATTAATCAAAAGAAACTGATCCGAATTCAACAAAAAATGTAAATATAAATGTACAATGTGTGCAATTCCCTAACCACTAGGTATAAAATAACCCTAGAGAGGTTGACATACTGTTAAAATCAATAAATAAATCAGCAGTTTTAACCAGAATTTAAAATGCTTTGTTTTCCACTTTGTCACACCACTTAATGTTGTTTTAAATTTTACTGATTTAGACAAGAATGTGCTCAAAGATTACAAGGATGTTGATGAGGATGATGATGAATAGAAAGTTTAATTATAGCATCATCTAACCAAGTGCAAAAAACTCTTTAAAAAATTTAGATGTATAATTTATGCAATTCCCTAACCTCTAAGGATAAACTAACCCCAGATAGGTTGACATACCATTAAAATCATTCAATCAATCATAAAAAACGAAGGACCTTAGAGCCATAAAAGTTCTATACAACTAGCTCATTATTCTTTAATTTTTTTACCTTAACCCCACAAAAATTCAATAAATTTTTTAAATAAAAAGTCAAACTCTTTTTGGTTGGGCTGAGGACTTTTCAGCACTCCTTTATATATCAATAGATCTTTACTGTGATAGCAGTTGTCAGAGAAAGAAGTCATAAAAAAAAATTAAATAAAATTCCTTTATATCTAAAAGAGTTTTTTTCACAAATTTTTAAAAAATTTTATTTTAGACTTTACAAAATATCAAATTCTGACTACATATCTTTTTGTTTGACTAGAAATGTATATGATTCACTCATATTTTTTGATAGAATTGATTTAATTTCTGAGAGTCAAAGGTTTATAGCCTCTATGTTTCTACATAAGAACCTGACAGACATGAAAACCTAAGTCTTATTTCTTTTGGAATTACTTTCAGGAATCCAGTTTCTCAGAGAATCCTCAGATGTTCAAAGGAACTGTCAAATATGGCATATTTATAGGCTTTTAAACACTACCTAAAGGAAGCCTACAAAAGTCTATTGTATCACATTGTCTGCATAAGAGATATATATGGATGTATGAGTGGTAAAATGGTTATCAGTATTGAAAATGAAATCAGCAAACTGAGTTCAAATTCTAGCAAAGCCTGTTTGCATTCATTTTGCTTGGGAAAGGTATGAATCTATTTATTCTCCTTCCTGCTGTGGGTAAATTAAGATGGTTGACTGGGCTGTTTAGTTTTGATGGGCCTTGAAGAAAAAAGTCTCCTATCAACACACTGAATTGCTTCCTATTACACACCATTTATAAGATTAAATGCTGCTGTGAAGTAGTGATTATCAAGTTAGCTTAGCTGACCATTAATGCAATTGCTTGTTTGATTCTTACTGGCTGCTCTACACTTCTATCATCCTGAATTTTCATAATTGTGTTGGGACTATTTCCTATGTCTTACAGACCTGGAGTGAACTGCTGCTAGTGATCATATAAAGAAGAATGAGATATATGTGTGTGTGTCTGTGTGTGTGTGTGTGTGTGTTCGCTAATGGTCCAGGGTACCTGGGTTCAATCCCAGGCCGCATCATACTAAAGACTTTAAAAATGGTACTTGATACCTCCTTGCTTAACACTCAACAATATAAGGTACATATCAAGGTAAAGTGGAGCAATCTCGGGAAAGGAGTAGTGCCCTCCCCTACACTATGGTGTAGTAGCTATTGAAAAGGGAGCCTTCTGGTCGACTTCAAAAACTTTTTCAAGTTGAAATTGAATTGGAAAGAAAAAAGTTATCTGTAAAGGGTCTTTTTTTAATCTAGTAGTTCTCCTAATTTACAAAGCTTAGCTTTATATAGCACTATGCCCCAGATGTATCAACACCCACTGAGAATGAAACTCAGTAGTAATGGTCTGCTTGTTTAACTTGATCATTACATCACTTGAGACATTTCAGTTATAAACTAAGCTCAGCATAGTTGTGGCACAAGGCCAAAAATACAGAGAAGCCAATGAAAATTTAACTCATTGTCAATAGTCTTTGAGCTTAGCTTGTTAACAATTACACTACTTGAATCATTTCAGTTATATATAGTGTAGCTTAGTTGTTTAATTTTCTGTGTTTAATGGTATATCATTCTTCATGGGTTACTTATTGCCCAAGCCATCTTTGTAGAAGAACAGTAGTGGTACTATTTAACCAATTGCTGGGGGGGATAGAAGGGTTCACACCTTTTCTATGGGTATTAGTCTGAAAATGAACATGAAGGAGGTGCCCATGGTGTAATGGTTATCATCGTAGGAAATGGACATGGCGACACGAGTTCAAATCCTGGACGAGACTGGCTGCATTTCAC
Source organism: Sepioteuthis lessoniana (assembly GCA_963585895.1). Classification (NCBI taxonomy): domain Eukaryota; kingdom Metazoa; phylum Mollusca; class Cephalopoda; order Myopsida; family Loliginidae; genus Sepioteuthis; species Sepioteuthis lessoniana. Next base: position 32,857,056 of record OY757928.1, on the reverse strand, counting down.
ATAGCACTAATACCCTTGGGAAAGGTATGAATCCAATTATTCTCCCTCCAGCTATGGGTAAATAGTAGGACAGACTGGGTTCTTCAGCCTTGGTTAGGCAACTAGTCTAGGAGAAGGAAAACTCTGAATTCAAACCTGTTAAACTCCTCTTAAAAATTGACCTTGTGTCATATCCTGCCCGAGCGGAGGGGTTGGTAAATAGGATTAGTCTGAAAATGAACATAACAGCACAGCTGGAGTGCAAACTTGCTTACTACAATATTGCAGTCCAGCACATTAGCCACAATAGGTCTGTCCTTTAGCTTAGTTGTGGCATAAAGCCAGAAGTATGGGGTACTCATTGAGAACAAGACTCATTTATAATGGTCTGCTTGTATAGTTCATTAACCATTACAGTTATTTACTAAAGTTAGCTTAGGTTGTGTTTTACCCTCTAAAAAATATTTTAAGGATATTGTTCTAATAGGAATATCACTACAAATACTATTTTTGCTTGGTTTCAGTTATATATATATATAAAGAGAATTTTAGCAATAGATACATCGATAGATAAATACATTCAAATTAGGATAGCATTGATACATATATACAAGCATAATGAGAATTTTAGTAATAGATAGATTTAAGTTCGGATAGCATAGACACAGACCCTACTACACTTAGTGACTATCAATTTCATCAGATCATTGGTGAGAAACTAACAGTCACCAAACACCATTGATTCTATGTCTATGCCATCCTAAATTAGATCTACATATGCTTTATCACTTATACTGAGCACTCTTTCTTTATAAATATAGTAAACTGCTTTATTAATTATATATATATTGTTTACTTAAACTTCCATTTTTATCTGAAAATAAACTTTTTGTCTGTTACCATTTATGTGATGATAGCATTCAAATGCACATTGCGTACAAACAATAATTAACTTTGTCACAAATAGAACAGTCAAATATTCTCAGCTCAGATGTCTTCAATTTTCCAAATTTATTTAATTAATATTACCACTGCTAAGCATAAACTCCCAATTCTCCACCAAAGGATATTTCAATATTTATCTTTAATTCACAAAATAATGAAGGGCTGTCCCCATGGCATAGAGGCTAATATGTTGGACTGTGACCTCGTAGTAAGCTAGATTGAATTCCAGTCACACTATTATGTTTTCTTTCAGACTAATATCCTTGGAAAAGGTACAAACTCCCTTATTCCCCTAGTTATGGGTTAAATTATACTGCAACTGTTCTTTTTCAGAGATGGCTTTGGCATTAGATAACCCACAATGGTTGATATGTAACTCAAAACCAAAGAAACCCAACAAAATTATGAAGAAACCTCCTTGAATTCTTAAAATCACTTACTAAATAGCTATATTTTGTTCTAAAGAAATGAGTGCTGAAAAGTTCTCAGACCAAACAGGAAAGGAATGACTCTTTTTTCTGGGAGCTTAAATAGCTTCAAGAAACAGAGCCAAGTATACTGAACTGTGGGATAAACATGTAGAATAGCATTGATATGACCTGACTCTGTTATTTCCTTCTTGGTTAAACCAATAACTTTCTGTTACTAACTGTAGTCTTTATAGTCATGAGTTTTAACCCTTAGAACCTAAGCAGCTAATATTCGTTTTACTATTTAAAAGTACATATATTCTGATAGCTTAGATTCCAAGTGAGGAACCTCGATTTCAACATCATTATTGCCTAGCAATAATACATACAATCAGATGTGCCTTTTATCTAAGTGATGGTTCTGCACATTTGTCTGGTATTTGGGCCAGAAACTCAAGTAAATATTCTCCTATTTCTTTATTGCTGTTGCTTAGCAAACAATACATACTATCAGATGTGCCTTTTATCTAAGCCATGGCTCCGCACATTTGACTGGTATTTGGGCCAGAACCTAAACTAAATATTCTCCCATTTGTCCATTGCTATTGCCTAGCAACAATACTGCTAATCTGGCTGTTAAATAACTGATTACAAAATTTTCAATATATATATATATATATATATATATATGGCAAATTTTCCTCTTTTAGACATGTTTGATTAAATAAAAAAAGAACACTTTGTGTTTACCTATTCTATCTTTGATCCATTCAGTTTTGGTATGAGCTATTTGATTTCAGGATAGAATGAGTTTAGAAAGGTGGTCTATTTTTCTCAAGTACTTTCAGCTACTACTGGAGCCATCTACAGAGGAATGAATGATAAAATGATAAACACAATGACGAGTTATATACCTTCATATAAAGAGTAGGAAGAAGAATAAGTGAAGGGAGAATTTACAGAAGAAAAGTATTTTACTACAAGTAAGAGAAAGAATTGGTAGGAAATGTGTCTGTCTCATTTAATCCAACATATATATAATCAAACTGAAAACAAAAAACTATATATATATATATACATTACCTAACTGAAAAAAACTATATATATATATATATATATATATATATATATATATATATACATTACCTAACTGAAAAAAAAACTATATATATATATATATATATAGCGCTTTTAGACCCTTCATAGGCCATCATCAGGGGTTGCTTGCATGTGTAAAGTGTGTTTTATATATATATATATATATATACACACACACACACACATGCAAACAACCCCTGATGATGGCCTATGAAGAGTCTGAAAGTGCTTGGGACAGTTTTGGTAAATTCATCCACCAATTCCAACCTGAAACCAAGACACTTATCAGGAAACTCGAAAGGATCTTAATTAGATTATATAGGCAAAATGTGTCTTACTATCTAATCAAACATACTTAAATGAACAACTGCTGCCTGACCACACACACACATATATATATAAGCAACTTATATCATTGAGGATTTATTGTTTGTGCACTTTCTTTGCCAAAAACTTCAGTAAAACACTGGTTGAAAGTACTCATTTTTAAAACAGAAAAGCAATTTGAAGTACCTGATAGTGAACAATTAACACTTGGCAGGTCATTAAAGATATCCCTGTAGACTTACTTATCTTTTTTAATAGCATAAAGAAATGAGTAAAAAAAATTACCCAGCATTCTCTATACAAAAATATTTACCCTTAACCAACATAAACAGAATTTGTTTTCTAAATACTCCCTGTAGATTTGGGGGGATCTGCCTCATATGAATATGCATCCTTGATGCCATCAAATGCGGTAATTAAAGACATGATCTGATCCTGGTACTGAGAAATTGATTTTTAACCAAATCCAATACCTCTCTGCTATCAGCTAGTACATTTCTTTTGATCAAGTCAACTGAATATTAATTGAGAAACTGTATTCATGTGTACATGTGTGTGTCTGTCTGCTTCTGATCTAGCAAACATAGAATGGAAAATGTATTTGTCAAAATGACGGAAATTGTGTAGAGAGAAAGTGAAGAATATGTTTAAAAAAAAAAGAAAACTTATTTGATTAATGTGTGAGACCTAAATAGATATCTCAGTCTCTAGCTTCATTCATGTAAAATTCCTTCACACCATTGATGTTAAAGATATCGTTTCCCTTTTCATAGAAATGCTTTAAAAGAGACAATTAGGATTCACCCGTTTTAAACTGGTGTCCACTGATTCTTAGGTATAAGGCTGTAAGAGTTGCTTCCCTTCCCTTCTGTAGATGATTATAACTAAAATAGCTCTTTCATGGTCGACATCATTAAAGTAGTATTTTTGTATTTTGTGATATTGATAGTGAAACGTGAGAATCAGACGTTGCTCTTCGTTTTTCTGGAGGTGGGGGGGGGTATAAATTTAAAATTCAGGACTAGTGAGTTAAACTCAGGTTAGTTTTTTTTTGTATTGTTTTGTTTTGTTTTTCTTAAAGTTACTTTCAGATATCTATAATTCAATCTATAATTATATGTTATGTATTCTAATGAAGTAGCTTTAAAATACTACCTCTGTCCCATAATAATGGTTACATTTGCATATAAATTTCCAACATTAAATATAACAACTATTATTATATCTTCATAAAGCAATAAAAACAGGAGCACAATTTCTATATCCACTTTTAAAGTTACTTAGAATGAGGCTAGAAAGCATTGCTTAATATTCCTAAGAAATTTCATATACTAACATAGATGACAACTTAAAAGATCAGGTATTGGGTGCTTCACGTAGTTAACAACTTGACTAGGAGACCATTGTTAATGAGTTCAATTCACACTGGATGCTCCATACTTATGACTGTATGTCAAACCAAGTTAACCATAGTAAAATACAAATAAATGTTCTAACAATATGGCTATGAAATATTAGCCTTGTTCTATGATAATTGTTACATTTGCAAATAAATTTCATAGATTAGTTGTAACAGCTATTATTTTGGATGGTTTAATTTTATGTCATATCAACCATTGTAGGTTATTTAATGTCAAATCCTTTATATATATATATATATATATATAATATGATTTCTAAATACATTTTGCTGATAGCCTTTTTAAATAAGCCTAAGCTTAAGTTTGTTTGTTTTGTTTTTTTTTGCACATAGTTCAATGGTTTCACTTATTTTTATCTAATACAAATAGTTTTAATTAATTATAATCATTTGTTTGCACACAGTTAAATGTTTTCAAGTATAACTATTTAACACTAACAATTCAATTAAGCATTAGTCATTTGCTTACTCACAATTAAATGATCAAGCAGTTCTATTTCAAATAATTCAGTTTAGCCTAAGTCATCTGTTTGCACTCAGTTTAAATGTCAAAGTACACAGTTTGCATGTCAAACACTTCTATTTGATCCAAAGATATGACCCAATCAGGTGCTACCACTCCAGGCCTGAGTGGACCTGGGAGTGATGTCACTTAAGGGGCACTCCACATTCCCCAAAGCTCCAGCATCACTGGAACCTCACCATCAGATTGTTTAGTGCCATATCAGGACACTCATTGAGGGAGTCTTACCCCTTTGCAAAGATGCATTTGGTGTATTCTACAGCCCCAGCCAACTGGGCCAAACAATCATTATTATATGTTTATAAACTGTATATCATTATTTGTTCATAAACTGTATATATTGTAAAAATATAACAAGTAAAACACAACAACTTCTACATCCAGTTTAAAGCTACACAGAATGACACTAGAAAGCACTGCTTTACATTCCTCATGAATTTCAAATACTAACATAATTATCAACTTACAAAATGAGATACTAGGTGTTTCATATGGTTAGCAGCCTTTATGAGAAGACCATTGTTAGTGAATTCAGTTCTCACTATATACCCCATACTTATGGTTACCCTGTCAGTGGGGCTTAGAATACACTAACTGTATCCCCTGCAGAGGATTAAGAACCCAGTTTAGTGTCATACCCAGGATACTCACTCTTTTTAGGAAAAAAGAGTGAGTATCCTGGGTATGACACTAGACTGCAAACTAAGTGAATAAACCCTGTTGGCTAGGTGTAGAATACATTGTAGAGGGATATAACCACCACCAATTAAAAGGTGTTCAGGGCATGACATTAAACTGCATCTGGTAGTGAGACTCCAGTTCTGAAGCTCTAAGGGGTGTGGAGTCACCTGTTCATTGCCATTACTCACAGGTCTATTTTGATCTAGAGTGGTAGTACCAGTTAGATCTTATTTATGGGTCAAATAGATCTGTTTGCAAACTATTCATATTAGATAGGAATACTTGATATAAAACCATGTGCATGAATTAACTACACAAAAGATATAAACATACACATACAATATACGCAATTCTCTATCTTCTCGGCATAAAATAACCTCAGAAAGGTTGATATGCCATTAAAATCAATCAATCAGTCTACTATACTTATGATTTTATGTCAAACTAAGTTAAGCATAGTAAGTATTCATCCAACCCTTCCCCCACACAAGGTCAATTTTTAAGTGGAGTATAGCTGGTTTAAATTCAGAGTTTTCTTTCTCCTAGACTGGTTGCCTACCCAAGACTAAAGAACCTAATCTGTCTTCAGTTAAGCATAGTAAATAAAAGGTATGTGTTTTAAGAATGTAACTATGAATTACTATCTCTGTCTCATAATAATTGTTACATTTCCCTATAAATTTCATGCATTAAATGTTACAATTATGATGGGACTATGAAATATTCTCCCTTATGTTTCATGGCCAGTATATGATCAAAAAGCCTGTGCACAACTGACCAAATAAAGTGTGCAGAAAATATTTTTACTTTTGAGATGATCATTTTTTTTTTTTTTTTTTGTCTGAAGTTTATTAAACTAGGGTCAGAGGAAGATCTATATGAAGCTTGCTTGGTTGACATTTAATATTGAAAGTTTTTTTTTATTTCAAAATTAATCAGAAACTTTTATAATCCATGCATGGCTTTAAACATACGCAACAAAACATAATTCATTTTTAGTGTACACAGTTATACAGCTTAGAGGGAATTTTAGGACATGGTAGTATCTAATTAGGTTTGGTTGGGTTTGGTTTCTTTCTTTAATAGCATATCAACCTTCATGGGGTATTTAATGTCAAAGCCATCCTTGTAGAAAAACAGTAGTGGTACTATTTGTCCCATAGCTGATGGACAAGTATGTTCATTCCTTTCCCAAGGTATTAGTCTAAAACTGAATGTAATAGCATGACTTGAGTTTGAACTCACTTGTTTACAGTCTAGCATGTTTACCACAATGTCATAGAGATTCTTCTTTATCTAATTGGAAAAGAAATATAAAACAAAAGGAATTAAGCAAATTTTTTAAGACAATTTTTAAATAAATAGTGCTATAAAAATGTTTAATAATAATAAAATAAACACTTAACAATAAGGAATTTTTCTTTTCTCTTTTATTCTTATTCATTAAGTTTATAAAATTCTTGATTTCCCTGTTAGAAAGGCTTAGAATGTGCTAACTACAGAGGGGTAAGAGCTGCTCCCCAACCCCACCCCTGACTAAAAAAGGAGTGCCCTAGGTATGACACTAAACTGTTAGGGTCTCATCTATGGTTCAAATAGATTTATTTAAAAATTATATTTGATTGGATTGCGTGCACAAAAAAAAAATTTAAGAAACAAATACACAAAAATTGTAAATATGGATGTAGAATGAACATGATTTCAAACTTGCTTACTTTGAGGCCACAGTTCAACATATCAGCCATTTTGCTATAAGAATTTACCCTTATGGAATAAAAAATGGTAACTTAGAGATGTGGAAGGAGTAATGGTTAGTCATGAAAAAAATCAGCAAGTTAAGTTTAAATCCTATCCAAGACAGTTTGCATCTCTACTAATGCTCTTTACAAAGATATAAATTCATTTTTTCTTCTTCTCCCCTTGCTAAGTAAAATAGTAAAGCAAACTATTCTCTAGGCTTGATGAGCAACCAGTTTAGGGGAAGGAGAGTTCTGAATTCAAAACTAGTTGTAATAGATCAAGCAAACTGGCAGATTGCTAACTTCTGGGTAAAAACAGATTGACAAAAGTTGCAATATTTAGCATGGCACATTTTTGTGCAAATAAATACTCTAAAGAAAGTTGTATATTTCAAAACTTCTTTTCTTGTAAATAGACACAGACATGCAAAAATACTATAATCATACCAGTTGTTTAATGCTGGCTTCTTATTAGCCGAGCTCAAAAAAGTTCTGATGAAAATTTTTCACTGGAAAATTTCCTAAGCTTCCTGATTAAGCATGAAGCCGGTGGGGAAGAAAAGACTTAATTTTAAGGAATGGAAAAATTTATAAATAATTACAAAATTATAAATGATAATGTCATTTTTGACAGGTATCATGCTAACAGGACTAGTGACAGCGGCATTTTTTAAAGTCCAGATTTTAGTTTTTCAATACCAGTTTGTTTTAGATGTACATTTTCTTTTTTTGTTTTTTGTTTTAAAGTAGAGGAATTATATTGTGAATTGAATTATTATGACCAGAAAATCTGGCAAAGACTTGCATATGACATATGGAAACATTGGACAGCAATTTCAACCTTATTAGGTCTCATCAGCAGTGTATACCATGATCTCCACCACTGGAGATCGATCCAGTGACAACAGATTGCAGAGCCGAAACTCTACAACAGAACCAACAGTCCATGTCAAGTGATGCCAAATTAACTAATTAAATGAACTGGAGATCATGGTATACACTACTGATGAGACCTAATAAGGTCGAATCAGCTGTCCAGTGTTTCTGTATGTCATGTGCAAGTGTTCGGATTTTCTGGTCATGATAATTCAATTTACAGTTTGTTTTGGGTTTTTCATTTTTTTAATTCAAAATTTGATGATATCTAGGTTATTCATATATTACAGATTCTCTTCTTTCTTTTTTTACTTAAATCTCTAAAGTAACCAACTTCTATATTTTGCCAAAATTATTTCCTCATGCTGTCATAAATTTTGTCTTTTGATCTAGAATAAGTATTGTTTAGCCATAGAATAAATAAAATACCTCCTCCCTTCCTTTCCTTTTTCAAGAAACTCATGTTGCCAGAGGTCCTTGTGGCTCAGTAATTTTCTTGAGCCCTACTTAGTATCAGCTAATACTGCATGAAAATAATGTTAAAAAATAGATAATACATTTTACTTGATTACTGCCTTGGCATAACATAACCAAGTGACTACAATATTTTTCTTCTTTAATAATAATCTTCAGTTATATTTTTAAGTTTATTTTTTTGTTTAGTGGCATATCAGCCTTTGAGTTATATTTTTAGAGTATTAATAATGAATAAAAATCTAAATTACTCCCCAAAACAGTAATCACACATTTTCAAATAATTTCTAATTCAAAATTTCATTTTGTTTTGGAGGATTCCCCATCATGATGTGGCTAATGTACTGGACTGTAACATCATAGTAAGTTTGAAATCCAGTCACTCTATTTTGCTCCTTTTTGGACTAATAGCCTTGGGAAAGGTATGAACCCACCTTATCCCCTCCAGCTATGGGTTAAATAGTACCACTACTGTTCTTCTACAGGTATAGCTTTGGCATTCTACAAAGAAACCAAACCAATAATTCTGTTTTCTTTGTTTGTTGATATATCAACCTTGATGAGTTATTAATGCCAAACCCATCCTTGTGAAAGTAGACATAACAGCATGACTGGAGTTCAAATTATCTACGTTGTCACAGTCCAGCACATTAGCCATCACACCACAGGAATTGATCTGCATTCTGTTTTTATTGGTTATATATCTAAACATCATGTACATAAGATAACATTAAGCCATGTTAAATCTGAACTGCAATACTTTTCATTGCTCAAAAAAAAGATTTAACCCTTAGAATCCTGAGCACCTCACATTCATGGCCCCAATACTTTTGGCTCCTGACTGAAAAATAACTGAAAAAGTAAAATGTTGTCATCTGTTAAATAATAGATTCAGACCACCTGAGTATATGTACCTCTAGATATATATACTCAGGTGAATACTTACGTATATGTACCTCTAAATATATATATATATATATATATATATATATATATATATACAAATACTAGCCACTCACATTCTAAGAATTGAATTTTATTGAGCAAATTCTAACATATACATAAAAACAATAGATAACATTATCATCAAATCAGCCTGATTGCACTGTGTCCTTTAACTCTGTCTTGACATCCATTCCTATCATCCATTGCTCCTGACAGGTCCTCTGGACTGCATCCAATGTCCACACAGAAACATATTAAATTGTATGCTCATCAGTATAACCTAAAGCATACCAAAAAATAACAATAATACATCCAAGGCCAAATCAATAAAATCAGAAATTCAGTAAAAGATAGACAATTATAATTAGCAATGATAGCATTACAAAAAATATTTTGATAAAAGTACAAAAAGAAGAGTTAGTTTTTACTCTAAATTGATGTGTAGCATTTTGAATTATGTTTAAGGTCATCTATACCAGATGTGGAAAACCTTTTCCTGTTTGAAGGCCACATTTAATGAACATTTAGCATATTTAAAACAAAATCTCAAGTTGAACTTTTAGTGAGTAACTTGGCCCAAATTTAATTTATATATTAATCTATATATATATATTGCTTAAGAGAAAAGGAAAGGTTTACCAGCATTTTAATGGCTTCTTTGAGACTATATTTTTTCAAAAAAGCATTGGGATATCAAATTCTAAAGTGAAAGTACACAATTTTAATTAGTCTTTTGATAAAACTTCCTCTGATGCAAGCAGCATTAAGACCACAGGGTTCTTACCCCTGACCTATCTTATATTCATGCTCCTGTCAACTTTTATTGATTAGTTTTTAGCACACCTCTTGAAATCTAATGCCAAGGAAACATGTACAAAGAAGCAAGAAATAACTAGATATAAAAATACAATATCTTAGGAATTTTTTTCTAATATCTCACTAGTAATGATATTTAATTTATAAAAATCAGTTTATTGATTATTTTTATTTTGTGAAAAAATTAAATTATGACATATTTGGATGACTTTTATTTTACTAGTTCATAATACTTAAAATTAAGTCATGTTACAGATCATTTATTGTTACTGGTACCCCGTAACCTATTACAGCTTGTTGCATGTAATTTGAGGAAGAGATGGTCACTACCAAGTAAACCCTCTCATTAGAGACATCCTAAAGCATGATTTTCTCAGCATAAAAAAGAGCTTATGTGAGTAAAACATAACAATGGTACTAAATTTGATATGCATAGGTATTGGATCCGGTTTTAAAAACTTGTTTCTCATGGGGAAAAGAGGTTCTCATCAAGAAGGAATCAAGCAATAAACAATAATTAACAGGAAGCTTTGCTCCTGCAAAATATAATTAATCACATATAATTTAAATTTTCAGTGTTTTGAAGAAAATTGCAAATTATTTGTCTTCCTAAAAGAATTATTCTCATCTATTTAGATATCATGGGAGTCTCCATTGCATTATAGCTAAACTTCTGGACAGTTCCCTTGAAATAAATGAGCTGCAGGCTCAAATATTACATTCACTTTCAGGAAAGGTATGAACCCTCCTTTCCCTAAATAGTATCATTGCTGTTCTTCTACAAGGATGGCTTTGACATTAAATAACCCACAAAGGTTTATATACCATTAAACAAAGAAACCAAACCAAACCAAACCAAACCTAATTAAATATGAGTACTTGGTTAGTAAAGTAAAAGTAAAATTGGCGACCATAGTCGAGGGTGACCCGAAAGCTCATTTTTCAATAGCTACTACACCAAGGTGTAGGGAAAGATACTACTCTTTTCCCTGGATTGCTCTACTTTACCCTTGATCCTTACCTTATGATGCTGAGTGTTAAGCAAGGAGGCATCAAGTATAATTTTTTGAGTCTTTGGTATTACTCGACCTGGGATTGAATCCAGGTCTCCTGAGCCATTGGTGAACACAGTAACCATTATGCCAATGTCCAGTACTGTCACATAGATTGCTTAGTTTGAACAATCCAGACAAATTTTTCATAGAATAATCCTAACTTCATAATATAACAGATATAATTAGTAAACTTGTTTCTGTTTCTTTGTTTAATGGCATATAAACCTTTGATAATACCAAAGCCATCCTTGTAGAAGAACAGTAGTGGAAATTATTTTGCCCGTAGCTGGTGGAGGTAAGGGAGTTCAAACTTTCTCAAGGATATTAGTCCAAAAGAGAATGTAACAGTATGATTAAAGTTTGAACTCACTCACTACAATATTGCAGTTCAGTATTTTAGCTGCTACACTATGGTGACTTCTGGTAAATCTCTTTTCTATTATGTGGATTTATCTTTTATTGTAACAATTATTGTTTGTAACTATACTGTATAAAATTCTTATTGACAACAAAATCTTTACCTTATTTCTGATATCTAGTTCAGGTATTTTGAGGATGGTGATTATAAAAATATTAACAAAATCCAAAATACTTTTAAAATTCCAGATAATCAAAATTTATAGAAAAAAAACAAAAAAATTATTTGCTATTTCACCACTTTAAGACAAATTCATATTAAAACAAAATAGTATATTGATAAGTAGAAATAAGATAGATTAAATCAGACTGAGCAACTCCAATATTTTTCTCTTTTCAATAATAATCTTCAGTTATTTTTTGTGTATTGATAATTAAATTACTCCTCAATCTTTAACTCTGTTTTACAGTAGTAACAGTAATCATACATTTTCAAATAATTTTCAATCCAAAATTTCAAAAACTCCCAAGAAACTAGCTTCAGCACATGTTTCCATGACACTTCATCAAATTCAATCACGATTTTAAAAATACAATTTCATTGTATCTGATGAAGCTGTATGATCAAAACATAGAATGAATTGTTAAATTCAACTTGTTTTTTATTTTTCATTATCCTTAACCACACACACACACACACACACATATATATATATATATATATATATATATATATATATATGAGGCAACAAAAACTAATTATTTCAACCTCGCCTATTTGCATTATAAAGTTTTTAAAAAATTGATCGAAGGGAAATAACTACAAAATCCTTAAGTAAGGGTAGATAATTCTGATTTTTTCTAATAAGTTAAGGGGAAGTAATTTTTAAACAATTTTTTTTTTTTTTGTCTAGATTTATCTTGATAATACGGTTCTGTATTACTGCGATCGTATTTTAAAAATGATTCAAGCTTTTAGAAAAAAAAATCCGTTTTTTATTTAAATATTTTTAATATTATTTTGATAAATTCTATTGTATCTGAAAAACCATTAAAAAGATTTATTAACATCTTAAATTTGGTTGAAATGGTAATATTTTTTTTTCTTTTAGAATTGATACCTATAAAAATATGAGTATTGTGTGTTGTCAACAAGTGGCATAGAGTTCTGTTACAGCATTCTTAAAAAATTTAAGTGTTGCATCATCAGAGAAATCTGTATGTACATATATATATCCGATATATATTATATATTTGTATGTGTATGTACATAAAAGTATATACTCTCACATATCCATTTATATTTATTAATGCATATAGATTTGCAAATTAGCAGTAAATATATATGGATGTGTGTAGGTATATCATTCCTCTGCATGGATATCTTTATCATATAGCTTGTTTTATATATATATATATATATATATATATATATATATATATCATATAATTTTTTTATTCATCACTGAGGAGGGAAGTTTAAATTGTTTTCACCTTCATGACAAAAAAATGACAGGTGATCTAAATAAAACTGTTTAAACTGCTTTTGTTTATTTATATATTGGTCAACCCACATATCAACTTATAATTAAAGATATTTGTTTGAACACACTACAGAATAGTGTTGGTCTTTCTTTTCTTTTTCTTTTTTTTTCTTTTTTTTTTTCTAAGGGACTGTATTTATTATTATCATTATTATTATTATTATTATTATTATTATTATTATTGTGGTAATTTTCTGGCTAAACCTGGCTGCTAACACCATCAGCTGCTTATCCAAGCTTCTACATTTCCCTGTGTAGTAATGTTCTAGAATGTTCAGTAGAGTACAAGTTGTGTGCCCTCTAATCTCGGGCTCCTTATAAGATATCCTCCAAATAACTAGTCTCTGGTGATATTTTAACAATAACCTAATACCTTTTAAAATTCTATAATCTAGTTTTGAAAATATGCAAATTGATTATATGGATTTATAATGGCTTTGAAAATTGATCATTTTCTCTTCATGAAGAAAGAGAATCTCTCCTTTGGGTTTTAGTAAATATTCCAATATCTCTTGCCCTGCAGAATGAGAAGTAGATGATTTATTGGTTCACACTCACTAAAATCTTAAAAGTGTTCACAATGTCTTTCAAACTAGCTATGGCTACTACCCTTATTTTGTTTTTATTCTGAGATATATGTATGTATGTGTGTGTGTGTCTATATATATATAAGGAAATTAAATTTGACAGTATGAAGAAAAGTAGAAAAAACAAAATAATCCAAAATTTGATGAATTTATAATAAAAACCAACATTGAACATTTCACTTATGATATCTTCAGGATTTTAAATACATGAAAATGAAATGGTTTTTACCTTAGGTTCTTCAGTATTTGCTCCTCTAAATACCTAGATGATGAATTTAATCTTACAAAAAATTCCTTTCTAAACTTTCTTTACAATTTGTGAAATCTAAAGCCCTCAAAATCCACACAAAAAATGATCTAAAACCACCATCAATACACCTCCTAATCTAATAAAATTTCCCTTCCCCAAAAATATATTATTTTACCAAGTAATTCTTCCACTAACTTTATGGAAAATAATTTAAATAACCTTGGTATGAAAACTACTACTTTATCCTCCAAAGCTATTCTTAACTTACTTAACATGAAATCTCATCAACATATTAAATCTAATGCGGGCATCTATTTTATTCTTTGCAATAATTGTTAAATGAAATATATTGGCAAGACTGCCAGAAACCTTTAAAAACATCTATATGAGCACAAATATGATATTAGATTAGGCAATCCTAATAACATACTTTTTCTACACTCATCCAAAACTAACCATAAGGTGAATTTCAATGCAGTTACAATAATATCTCATATCCATAATAAAAGATTAAGACAAAATTTTGAAGAACATACTATTTCAATTTTATCCTCCATTGATACATGTCCCAGGTTTTTCACTCTGTCTCCTTTCTTTGGTAAATTTGTTCTAAATAGCAACAACATATCAAATTTTAATTGATTTTCTCTCATCACATATTTATTCTTAAGCCCTATATATTAAATTTAGATTTATCCTCATAAATGATACATTCATATTCATTTTCTCTTCCTTCTCACCATCTTTTTTTTTCTTCCAGAATATTCATTGTTTTTATTATCTTCTGTTTTGTCCCTTAGAAACCCAACTAATTTCAAATATCATTCTACGTGCCAACTATGTAATAATATTTTCAGAATAAAAATGCTGAATATACAGTTATAAATCTTTTTTATACACACTTTCTTTTCTCCTATTTCATCAACCATCCATTGCTATTTTAACAACACTTTTCATGACTTTAAAATCCTGAAGAAGGTTATTATAACCAAAACGTTCAACATTGACTTTCATAATAAATTCATAAGATTTTGGATTATTTTATTTTTTCTACTTTTCTTTATATATATGTATGTATATGTGCATATATATATATATATGTTGTTAAATTATTGATGCAAAAAAGATTTTTAAATGTCTTATCCTTACTTATGATTTATGTTTTATGCATAATCACCTTATAAAGTTATGGCTTTTATTGTTTTTAACATTGTGGCCATTTGTCTTTATTTTCAGAGAGTGAGTTTACCAATTTTTACTTGTCATTATGCAGTGTTATTCTCTGTCAATTTTCAAAAACTGTTATCTTTCTCTTTTTAATTAAAATTAATATTCATACCAACATGGCATTTTGGGAATGTTTAAGCTAATGTGTTTTTATATGAAACTTATAATTCATATTCATATGATAAATATTGATTAAATTTTTTAATAAACATTAAAAGATAAAATAGTATTGTCATGCCAGGTATTTTTAGTATGTTTCATAAAACATGTAAAATCAAACAGTAAATTAGTTATTTGAATGCATCTAGTAAGTCTTCGTTTATTAAAAAATTGTATCAAGATATTTGTTTTCTAAGTCCAGTGTCAAATATGGTTTGAGTGATACAGCTTCTTTTTAGTGATGGGGAAAGGCCCCATGGCATAGTGGTTAATGTGCTGGACTGTAACACTGTAGAAAGCAAGTTCAAACTCCATTCAAGCAATTACATTTACTTTTAAACAAAAACACTTAGGAAAAATATGAACAAACTCCCCCCCCCCTCCAGCTATAATCTGAATAGTACCATTATTGTTCTTCTATAAGGATGACTTTGTCATTAAATTACCCACAAAGGTTTATATGCCATTAAACAAAGAAACCAAACCAAGCTATATTTTAGTGATAAGGATCTAAGTTCTCTTATAGACTGTCTCAGAAGTATAATTTGAATTCAAACCTCAAAGTAGCTTGAGAGATTTTTTTTTTCTATATGATTTATTTACTGGTGCATCTAGAAAAAGGATTATCAAACTTTTTAGACCATTTGAACCCCTTATCATTCTTAATCCTACAATAATCCCTAGGCATATACAATAAATAGACATGCAGTTTCCATATGCATTAATGAGTAAAACTACATACCAAACTCTTTAAGACTGCTGTTTGGTATCTCCTACCACTCTCTAAATGTAGAAACACTAATAAGAAAACTGGTTGAATCTTATCAAAATAAGGTAAATGGAAATAAAACTACTTACATATAAATAAGAAAGATGTACCAGCAAATTGTGTTTTATGTATCTTTATTTTTTAATGTCAGTTTTTCGACCTTTAAGTTCAGCTTTTGTATCCCTACTATGTTTATTGACCACCCCTTTGGATAGTTGCATCAATGCTCCACCCAGTGGTCAATATTGACCATTTTAGCAATCTTTGATCTCAAACAAATTGCTTGATACTATTAGTAAAAATGCTTCTTCTCCTCCCACACACACACATACACACTCTCTTCAAGTTGACAAAAGTATTCACATGAAATTACTACTCAATCTTTAGTTCTTTTTTACAGTAATAATAATAATCATACATTTTCAAATAATTTTAATTCAAAATTCCAAAAGCTCCCAAGCAACTAGTTTCAGTACATGTTTCCATGACATTTATGCCATCAGATTTTATCACCATTTTAGAAATACAATTTCATAGCATTTGATGAAGCTATATAATCAAAACATATTATAGAATGAATTGTTAAATTCAACTTGTTTTTTATTTTTTTATAATCTTTAACCAAACACACACACATACATATATACTAATGAAAGTTAATAAAAACTATAATCATTTCAATACTGCCTATTTGCATTATGAAAATTTTAAAAAGAAGCAGCTATCCTTTTTACCTTTTGGCAAAGTCTTTCTTGCTTTTTAAAATCTTCAATGTTCATTTGATATGAATTTGTATTATGTCAAAAAATAGCTTTGATATATTGCTGAACAAATAATGATCCAACTAATGAACTATACAGTAATTATAATTCTTATTACATTATGAATTATATAGTTAACTATGATTCTTATCATATTAATAGGAACTATTGTTATCCTGTGAATTATATAGTAATTATAATTCTTATATATGCTATGAATTATTATTATTAAATTATCTATAGATGATGATAATAATGATGGTTGTTTGAATTATATTGTAATTTTTGTTCTAATTTTATAGTACATGAATTATTTTTATATATTTTATAAATTACATAATTAGAATTAGTTATTGTTTGTAAATAGTAAGTTAAGCTATGAGTTGTGATAAGATGAATAGGGATCAAATTTATTTTTCTAATCTCATCATTAGCTGCAAGCCATAACATTTCATTTGCTATGTTGGTATGAAGGAAACCTTATAACAATTATAGGTTTATAAATAAATAAACTGTTAGAGTAGAAACTATAACATTAATAGAATCACATTTATTAATTCTAATGTAGTAAAAACTGAATGAATATATAGTAATATATCTTCTTAATAAAAAGGATAACTTGATAGATTTTAGCAGTGGGGAATAAGTAAAATAAAAACACTTGTACAATAGACTGTGTCAAAGTCTTATTTCAGTGGAATTGCTTGAATAGCAATTTTAAAACTGTCATTGGACAAATTTGAGACTCCTTTTTCTGTTTTAGGTTTGTTTTTGTTTTGTTTTTTTTTTTTCTTAGTAATTTTAGTTCATTTATATTTGGATTAGTAAGAAAAAGAAAATTTGGAAAAGCAGATTGACATTTTTTGCTAAAGGTTTAGCATTATTAAAATGCAAAATTGTATTCCTATGATGCTAGAACTTCCATGAAACATGTCGATCTGATTTTACAAATTGTCTTCTTTCTCATTCTATCAGATTTCATTCCAAACATCACTTATTTTGATCAGTATATTTTGCTGATGTAATAATATTTTTGAATGCTTCCAACATTCCCTTGCTTCCAAATTTACTGATCAAAACTAAATTTTTAAAACTGAAGTAGTTTAAGTAAATAAAGAATTTATTTTTGTTTAATCGAAAAATAACTTTAGTTATTAATGAATAATAATAAATAATAATACCGTGTATATTTTTTAGAAGACTTATTATCATTCTAATAAGTGCCTGGACCATTGCTTTTGTTGCTACCATAACATTTTCAGCCAATGTATTCTACAGCCTTCTTCATGTGTACAATCCATATGAAAAGATTCTCTCTCTCTCTCTCAAACAAGAAAATCATAGCCAACAAAAAAAACAAATTGAATTAGTCTTACACAGGTTGCTTAGTATGAAATCACTAGTGTGGCTCAGATTACTATGATTAAGCTGAACGAGTCATTGCCAAGATGGGTCTTTCTCATTTGTTACTACAAAAAGCTAACAGTCATAATTTTAAAGTTTGGAAGCTTAAAACAAAACAAACTAAAAATGAATTAAATTTTCTTTTTCTTGCCGAAATTCCCAAAATTCAAGAGCTTTTTTGTTAGTCCCCACACTTACAAAAAAAACCCTTACCCTGTCTTCTAACTATTGTAAATGGGGACTTAATTTATCAATACCCTTTGGTTATGAAAATTTTTGTTTGGTGGAGACTTGCAAAAAAAAAAACCAAAATTCTATGTCTTATATTGCTATTTTTTTCTTATTTCAAACTTTTGATGGCATAAGCCTCTTTTTTCAGATCAAACTACAAAAATCTAACTGATCTGGAACCCAACTACAGAGATATACAAGACTGGGAGAAATGTTGAAATGTTTTGATTCTCTTAGAATTGCTGTTAAATTTTAAACCCAAATTAATACTATGAATTGTGTTCCTAGTTCACAAGAAAAAGAAAATGTTTCCATATTTTAAAAGTATGGTAGCAAGCTTTTGGTGAAGGATTTACAAAACAGCTCCACCATTTTTTTGGTGGTTACTATTTTTCTCATTTACTCAACTCCATTAAAAAAAAACAACAGATTAACCCTTTCTTTGCATTCAGACTGTACACTTAAATGTTGTAGAATGAATCACCCAAAGCATTATGGTAACAACAAAAGTAACCAACAGAATGAGTTCAGTAGTTTGAGCAGCTCCTGGAATTATAATAATAATAATACTGAATAGTTCTATCATCTCATATTGATAATACCAAAGCTACATTCTAGCAAATTTTAGATGTCTTACTAATTCTTCATTCATTCCTAGAAACAAAAGGTTTGAATGTTTAAATGTCTGTCTCTTTTGTGCTGCATCTTTGTAGCTGTGTAGTTAGTTATGTCTGCAGCAATTGTTGCTGCTGCTGCTGCTGTTCATGTTTGTTAAGTTACCTATGCACTCTGGTATATTCAAGGCCAAATAAATGTATATATATATATATATATATATATATATATATACTTACTCTACCTTTTGCTTAAATAATTTCAATGGTACTTTAATGAAAAAAATCAAAAAGGAGTTTAAAGTATACTAATCAAATTACTATCTTTTTGGGCCAACATCAAAAGAAAAATTATCTATATTCTAAAGATTTGCCAACAATTAAATTCAATAAGAAAAACCAGAAATGAAATAATACTTAAGTTGCTATTTTTTGTATATGTGTTTTCCTCTTTTTTTTTTTAACCTTCAATGTTACTGACAGTGTATACTAAGCAAAAGTGCTGGGTAAAAAAAAATAAGAAAGAGAGAAGTTTTTTACAAAAATATAAAATTATCAATATTAAGATAAACTTTACGTCCAAGATCACCATAGCCTGTTATATTTTTGTTGTTGTTTTTTGTTTTTTGTTTGTTTGTTTTTTTTTTTTAATTATTATACTTATTATCATTGTTTACATTTTTTTTACCTCTCTCTTTATATATGTTGAAATATATACTTTGCAACTTAATAACATTCCTTAGAAAAATTTCTGTACACAACATCTTAAGCTGGCTGACTGATGGAAATGGAAAAACGTCGGTTCGATTGGTGCCTTGGTGAAGCCAGATTTGACAAAAAAAAACAAAAAGAAAAAAATCTATATACCAGAACGGAAATGCAAAAAAAAAAAAAAAATACCAAACAAACCAGAAAAAAAAATGTATGTTTTTTCAGCAAAGTTTGTTTTCCCGTTTCTTTTTTTTCTTGTGTGTGTGTATGTGTGTGCGTACGTACAATGTATCTTGCTCCTGTACCCAACCACCTGTCTGAAATTTGTCTTTTTCTGTTAATGAATGACTATTCTATATAAAAGGAAAAAAAAAAGTGACCTCTGGGATTACTGACTGCTAACTACATTTCATATCTTCTAGTTTGGCTTCACTACTTTCTTGTTTCTTTTGCTCATGAACAAATATAAATTAATAACAATTATCTTTTCCTGAATAAAACATACAGTCTGATTACAGCAACTGCAACCCTCTCCCACAGGAACACCAATTAACATTACCACACCCACTATCTATTTCCTTTTTTTCTTTTTCTCTCCTCTCTTGAATTTTCTTTTTTAAAAACAAATGTTAAACTTACATGTATATATGTGTCTATACAAAATATACTTATTCTATATTTATATATATATATGAAATAAAAACCTTTTAATATATACACAAATCCATAAAATACATACCAAAATGTAAATATGTTCATAGGCATACATATATACAGACAGATACACAAGCATAGCCAAAAGTAAGTAATTTTTAAGCCATCTCTAAAGTTATATACATATTTTTTCATGCATAAGCACAAATGTATTTTATAGACACATATTGCATCATAAGAAGAAAAAACATACAAGAAGATCAGAACAGCTATCTGGTAGATCAGTTGTATTTTTTAAAGATTTGCACAAAGAAAATGTTTATCTTTTTAAACAGACAAATTCCATTTAAGTACACATAAAAAGTATTTTGAAGATAAACTACTTGTTAGTATGGTTTATTTATAGGATATTTGGCTGGTCTATTACTTTAGTAACAATAAATAAAATACATCTATTTTAACTAAACTCTGGTGAACTGTTATTTATGACTTAAATATATTATATCACTGAAATTTCAAAATCTACTACAACTATATATTAGAATGATTTTTCTCATAGAAAAATGATTTATATAATTTAGAAAAATAACTACATAAATAAAGCCAGCTTTTTTCCATGTTTGGATGTGTTTTATGTGCAGTTGCAACTTAGTGGGAATGAAAATTAGTCTATAATGGTAACTTGAGAATGAATATGAGATAGATGACTTGGATCTAGAGGTAGCCACAAATCAATTTAGGATTGAAATCACTGACTCCAATAAAATGAAAAGGATTGAGTGAATAATGGAATGTTATTTTTACCATCTCTCAAGCTGAGGGGATTGACATAAGGTCAGCTTAATGTGGAATCTCTTCTAGGAATTAAGTTTTCCATGTGGATTGTGACAAAAATAGTTCTATTCAGAAAATATATCAGTCTTCAATACAACTTTGCCCAGACCTGTATCCAGATCTAGGTTCAAATCTAATGTCTTTCAAACCTTTTATAAACATTTAGGATTCTGAGTATTTCTACTAGAATTATAAACTTAATCTTGCATTCATGAGTATAAATTGATAAGTTATAGAACAAGAGTGTTGGCTTGCCCAGTCAGCTTGGGCTGTAGAATACACCAACTGCACCTCTGTAGAGGAGTAAGACCCCTCTCCCAATGAGTGTCCTGGATATGACACTAAACAATCTGATGGTGAGGTTCCAGTAATGCTGGATTTTGGGGGAATACAGATCACCCCTCCATTGCTATAGCTCCCAGGTTCACTCTGGCCCAGAGTGGTAGCACCTGATAGGGCTCTATCTATAGATTAAATAGAACTAAACTGTGTACTTAATACAAAACTAAATTGTTTGAAATGGAACTGTTTTTAACATTGAAATTGTACTTACGCTAAACTGAATTGTTTAAAATAGAACTGTTTTGATATTTAACGGTGTGTAAACAAAATCTATACTTATACTAAACTGAATTGGTTGAATCAGAACTGTTTGACTAAACTGAATAGCTTGAAATAGAAACATTTTGACAATTAAACTGTGTACTTATGCTAAACAGAATTGTTTGAAATAGAACTGATTATTTGTATAAAAATGGATTTGGCCTTAAATAACCTACAAAGGTTGATATGCCATAAAACCCAAACAACCAAACCAAGAGTGTTGGCACCTGTCGTCGTCGTCGTTGTCATCATCATCATCATGTCGTGCGGCTAGCATGGATATCCCTGGCCCTCTCTCTCCATGTCTCCCTATCATTCATCACCTCTGGCAGGTCTTCAGGGTTACATCCCATATCATCACATAGCTGCTGTATGTATGTTTGAGCTGGTCATCCTGCTTTTGAATGGCCATATGCGGGGGTCCACAGGAGTTCATCACTTACGAGCTCGTCCTTGCTTCCCCAGCAGTGTCCGGCAGACGAAATTGGCACCTGTAGCTTCCTAAAATATCAAGTAGAATCTTCAGTGACTTTCTCATAAAAAAGAAAATAATCTAAAAAGCTCATTAAAAGGTTAATAAAGTTTTCCACTTCTTTTAAGTAGTATGTACTAATTAAATTTAGACTATGTTATTAACTAAAAGTTAAGGTTTTGCTATAAACATGTCAAAAACTTGTGGCCTCCTGACAGTAAACTTTAATGTTGCCTTTAAATTTGAAAAGGTTTCTTATCTCTGTTCTAACATACAGTTACGAGCTCAAAAAATAAATCTTTAGATGCACTAGGGTGCATCTTCAATGATGTTATATACCTGAGGTTATTAGGGGTTTCAGTTCTCCAGACATAAAACCCTCTAAAAACTGAAGGTTTCTCCTGCATGACTGTATATATTATACTTTTACTCCAAGACTTCCTGTCACAATCAACCAATGGGATTTAGTATCTGGCCTCCAAATTAGCAGCAGCACTCATATAGTCCAAGAGAACTAAAAAAAAACTCCACTAAGAACAGTAAGATGAATAATATCTTCAAGTTGAAATGAAAATCTATATCAACATTACTTTGACAAATTAGGAGTAAAAAATAACACAGAGTTTCATAAGCAATAAAAATTAAAGTTAGCAAATAAATTCAAATGTAAAATTCAGTTTTGCCTAATGGCATTTCACATTTGCTCACTCAGGTCACTTATTTGGAAATTTGATCAATCTCTGCACTTGAAATTCATTACACATATCACAAGACTCGCTAATTAAACCCTGCAAAAAGAGATTATTGCCTGAGATCTCTGGAAGACAGATGAAAATTAAACCAAGATTGATCTTGTATTTTGACTGCATGATCTTTCATCTATGGGATAAATAGAAAAGCATTAGATTCAGTGCATTAACAAAAAAGAGATTATGTTGAAAATAAATGTAAAAATTGATTTCATAACTCAATTCACCTAGTGACCCATGTTGTAAAACCATACATCTGTGGGTATGATGAGGTTGGTTTTACTTAACCTAGTCTGTCTATCTTCCATTTAGCATAACATGCCAAATCCCAAAGTCAAAAATAGGTAGTTACTATGGTGTTAATACTTGTATTGAATAACAAAGACTCAGTTGTTCAAGTATTTTATTCTTCACTCACAGAGGAATTACAATTGTTGGTATCTGAAATCTAATGTCCTTCTCTAACAAAATGGTCACTGACCTTTATAGCCTTCAATGCTTCTATTTTTGGAGAGCACTTCTACTTCTATGTATGTATGGATGCTCATACATATAAAAAAAACATTTGCCTTCTTATGACTTCTTGAAAAATATATTAGAAATGTATTTAGGTCACTGTAAATTGAATATATAATAGAATTTCAATATGAAGTTTCTTTTTAAAAATATCTTCTAAGGTTTGAATTCTTGAAAATATAGATTATTTCTTAGGTTATTTCAGTATAAAAGAATTTATCATTTAATGACATATACTTTAAAAGTTAGAGGCAAAAGAGCATGATTAAGATTAAAGTTTTGATATTTTAAATCTTCAATTTTAAAATTTAAATGAAAAGATGTACACAGTGATAATGCCAAGACATCTAGATTACTGTCTAGATATGTGCACAGCAGATCATCTTCTATAATCAAGTGATAGTGTCTAGACATGTAGATTATTGTCTTGATGTGTGTAGATATCTAGATGTCTGTGAAGATAATTTAATACTTTTTGACCAGCAATTTTTGGCAAATGCAGCACCCTCTGTACACACCATAATTGACTCCATGCAGTTTTGTTTCTTAAACTTACAAGTAAGATTTGAAGATGTTGCAGACATTAAAAGAAATATAATATTGCAACTTCATTCTATACCAAAAGAGGAGTTTTAGACATGCTTCAACCAATGGAAAACTTAGTGGAGTGTGTTGAATGCCGAGAGGACTAAAAAAAATCAATATTTCATTCATTGTTTATTTCTTTCCTGTCGTGGTACTTTTTAGATACTCCTCATATGAAATTTTGTAAAAGCTTCCCTAATGCCTCAATAAGGACATGAAAATGAATGATGTCTTCTTCAAGGAGAATGTCTACCAGTTGAAATAAAAATTTATATCAACATTACCCAGACATATTTTTAAAATAACCTATAATTTAGATGTGCAATTAAAATGATACCATCAAATTAGCTAAAAATTCAAAGGAAAAATTCAGTTTTGTCTAAAGGCATTTCATGTTTACCAACATTGTCTCATTGTGAACTGATCCGGAAATTTTTGTCAGTCTCATCTCTGAAAAATCATTGCACATATCACAAGACTTTCTAATTAAACCCTGCAGAAAGAGGTTCTTGCCTAAGATCATTGGAAGGCATATGAAAATTTAGCTGAAATGAAAATGTTGATCTTGAATTTTCACTGAATAATTTTTGATTGATGGGATTAATAGAAAAGTTTTAGATTAATTATATCAACAAAATAGAAAATTA
This sequence comes from Sepioteuthis lessoniana, assembly GCA_963585895.1. Lineage (NCBI taxonomy): Eukaryota > Metazoa > Mollusca > Cephalopoda > Myopsida > Loliginidae > Sepioteuthis > Sepioteuthis lessoniana. The sequence goes on along the minus strand of OY757928.1, from coordinate 32,832,094 downwards.
TGCTGAAAAATAAATATAAGAATTGATTTCATAACTTATTTCATCTACTAGCCCATGTAGTAAAACTATATATTTGTCGGTATGATGGGGATAGATTTTATTCAACTTGGTCTATTTATCCCCTACTCAGTATAACTTGATAAGTTCCTAGAACAATGGTAGGTACAATGATATTAATATGTGTAATGAATAAGAAAGAGTCGATAGTTTAAATGGAAAATATTTCATTCTTCACTCACGAAGACTCACTAATTAAACCCAGCAGAAAGAGATTCTTGCCTAAGCTCACTTGAAGGCATATGAAAATTGGACTGAACTTTAAAAAGTACAATTATGCAGAGAAAAACAGATTGAAGAAAGACTTCTACTCTTCCTTGAGATGATCCTGGGCACCAGAACTTGCTGTAACTTTTAATGAGGAATAGCAAAAACAATCATACATGTCATATTTTATGGCATATATAATTCAGTTTTTTCCTAGATATTACAATTTCATAAATTTGTAAGAAATGAACAAAAAAAAAGATTTTTTAAGTAGACTAAACAGTTATTACTTAAAATTATTACTTCAATTTATGATCCTTTAAGAATTCTACATCTAGATACTTTTTGTGTTTAAAAACAAAATTGTTTGTTATTAGGTAATGACCAGTCTAAATCCCATATTAGTTTAGACACTGACAAAACTTTTTGTTGTTGTTGTCAGACAAAAACAGTTTTCTAGCATTCAGGTTGGGATTAGAGTATGGCATCTGTTCATCACCCTCAGCCATGTTCTTATCTTTGGGCCGGACATAGTAAAAAATAAATGAGGTTTGGTTTAGTCTCTGGGATTCCAACTCAGTGGTAGTATTTCTTTATTACCCTAATGGGAAGACCCTGAGTAGTCTGTCATCTATGTCATACTAATCATAGAGACAGCATAGTTTTTGCTTTAACTCATGCATCCACACATGGACCCTGTCATTAAACTGACTTTGTCACACACTACACCCAAACAGATGTCATTAAATACATATAGAATTGATACATAGTTAACCTATAATTTAGATGTGCAATTAAAATGATACCATCAAATTAGCTATGTCATACTAATCATAGAGACAGCATAGTTTTTGCTTTAACTCATGCATCCACACATGGACCCTGTCATTAAACTGACTTTGTCACACACTACACCCAAACAGATGTCATTAAATACATATAGAATTGATACATAGTTAACCGTCACCAAGTACTAATGATTCTATGTCTACACTATCCTAACTTATATATATACCTGATCACTGATATTGAGCACTATTTATCTTTATTTATAAATATAACAAACTATTATTAATATATATGTATTGTTGCATTTGATTCTTTATATTATAAGATATAAAATTTTGTGTTAGGTTAATTGTGCAAAATGCTACTGAATCTTCTGATACCTGTTTTTTCAAAGTTACTTTTTATACTTGTGAAGTAATAAGTTGAAACATTTTGGTAAAATCAAAATTGGCTTCTTTTTCTATCTGTTTCCCCCTACTCATTTTTATTTCTTTTTTTATCTTAACCTTTCCACTATTATTACTTATTTTTGATTTGTAAGAATAATCAAAATAATCCAGGTTGTAATGGAGGAAATATCTTGTTTAAAAAAATATTAGACTATTTTTCTAACTCAAAAAAGAAAAATTATTTTGTTAAATTTCCATAGCCCTGTTCCTCCTACCAACTTCCCTTCTAATAATTCCCAGAATACCAGTGCCAAGAAAAAAAATGATCATGAAACATACATACATTATTGTATCTTCATTTACTTTCTGATACTGAATGATCTGACATTTAAAACTGTCTCAAGTTCTAATAGCATTGTTTGCAAGAGAACCCAAGGAAGCCACTAGAAGACCTGATTATGTTGCAATAATGTAATTCTTTTAAGGGGTCTAATAACTGTGTATATTTTCTCTTTCTCATATTCTCACTTACTACTCATGACTCCATGTTTGTTTTATCTTGTTCATATTGACTGTACAGATTTTTTGTTACTTATCAGGAGAGGTTACCGCATTCTTTCTCTTTTTTCTTTAACAGTTATTTAAACATTTTTTAGAAGTAGATTTTCACAGGGTTACCACAGTCTTTCTCTGTAGCATTCTTTTAAAATTTTACATGTTTAAAAAAAAAAAAAAGAAAGAAAGAAAAAGATTTTTATGTTTTATTTAAAAAAGAAAAAATGAATTCCAACATCACTTTTGAATTGAATTACATACCGTTCACATTTTTGAGGAGTAAAAAGAATTTTAAATTGATTAATGTACTCCATTATTAATTTCATCTGTCAATTCCAAGTGTTTTTCTATTAAAACCCCTTAGAAAAATAGAATTTTAATCAAAATATTTTCATCTATATATCTTTTCTCAAGTCTCCTTTTTAATGAAAAATTGTTGACAAGTCAAATTGTCTAACTAAAATATATATTTAAAACCTTAAATATTCCATTAACTTACCTCATAATCTAAAGTATATTTGTCATTATAATAACATATATTATTGCTGAAAGTTTTAGAAGATGAATATCTAATTAAACTAAAAAATACATAAATCAATTTGTTTATTCAGTATGTATAATATACACTGATTTAAAAATCATACAGTTGCAGGTATGAGAATAAAACTTGTATCTCTAAACTGATTTCTAGAAATATTTCATTGGCCACAACAACGCAGGCATCCTTCTATCAATGGGATGAACAGCAGCTGAAAGGTGAAATAAACTAATATACATTTTTTTAATTACTTTGATAATTTTCATATTTAAAAAAAAATATGCAAGCAAATCACCCCATTGAGTTTGATCATTTTTTATTATAAATCCCTTTTATTTTATTCATAAGTGAAGCTAGATACAACTTAAAAAATGTAAAATGTGGTATGTTATTGTTTGTGTGTATATTTAGGCTTTTGTGTTTAGATTTAAAAACAAAAGCTGAAATTTACATGTTTTATTATGATTTGCAAAAATATAGAATTATTGTATATCTTTTCAAAGTGAATCTAAATACACCTTGAAATTAGAATATGATATGCTGTGTGTATGTAAGTTTGTGTATATCATTGAGGTAAGATTGAAAAAGCTTCAAGTTTGAAATGTCTAATAGATTGTAACAATTTGCTAAAAGCTAAAATAGACAAAAAAAAACAATTAATCTATGTATATCTTTTAACATTAAATGAAAGAAACAATTATAGATTCCTGTAAATGAAATTAGATAATCTATCATACAGTACCATAAGTATGGTTTCAGATGTTGAAAAAATGATCAAAAATGCATGTGATATACTATTAATTCATTCTATTTGAGACCAGGAAAAATAAGTTCTGTCTATAATCAGAAAGATGGGTTTATTTTAGTCTTTATCAAAGTGCTTTAAATACAGTAAATTAACATAAATCAATACTCATAATATTTAAAATTGGACAAGATTCCGTTTAGGTCGGTTTGCCATTTTCATAGAAAAAACTTAAATTATTGCTGTTTTTAATTGATCAAATCTTCATATTATCTAGAAATTTGTCAGCTTTGAAAAATATTACATTTTTAGGTTTTAAGGGGGTTCAGTTTACAATGTAACTGCTCTAATAAAATGAACAATTACTTTCTTAAGAAACAAACAGAAAGTGACTATCTTTATTAGCCTTATTATTATTATTATTATTATTATTATTATTATTATTATTATTATTATTATTATTATTGCTGCTGTTGTTGGGATGGGTATTATAGTTTAAGCTTAAAATAAACCATTGATATTTTTATCTCTTTAAATTACCATATTGGGGTAATTCTAAAAAATTTTAAATATTGAAAAAAAACAGAAAAGAATATTAAAAAATACATAAATTGAATTAACATTGAAAGAAAGAAAAATAATCTCAATTTTACAGCCTCACTTTGGTAAAATGGACAGAAAATAAAGGTTCATTTTACTATAGAAACTATATTGCAAACTGAACCCTGCCTCTTAAAACCTAAAAAAAGTTAATGTTTCTCCAAATTTCTGGAGAGAATGTTATATTAAAGAATTGGGATGATATGGTCGCCAACTTTACTTTTACTTATATAAATTAACAAAGAAAGCTAAGGTTTTATTAATTAAAAGTATTAAAAATTTCTTAAATTTCATTTTCTCTATGATAATGTTGAACTTAATCAAATCTTAAATTTGAAAATAATTACATACAGAACCAAGCTAATGGCAGTTAATAAGAGAGAGGGCATCTCATGTGTTCTAGTGGTTATGGAGCTTACTGCTGAATTTGATTTTCACTTGTGCCACAACTGATCTAAGATTAGTAAATAAAGAACACCTTGTATAATATAATGTTTAGTAAGGTAAATTAGCAAATCATTACAATTGAGATTGATTCTCATTGGGTATCCATATTTCTATGCCTTGTGCCACATCTAATGTAGGCTTACTAAATGACCATAACATAAGCATTTTTTTTTACTTTTTAAAAGTAATATAAGTATTTCTTATTGATAAATCTGAAAAATTGTTACATTTATGGCACAGCCTGGAGAAAATCATTAACTTGTAAGAATGGCATGCCAACTTGATTATATTACTCTTAATACTTTGATATTTATTTTAGATTTATGCTTTTTTGTTGTAATGGCATAGTACCCATAAAAAATAACAAAATTATTTTCATATGGATTGACACTTCTGTGGAGGATCAGTTTAGTACACTCAACCTTGAGTTAATCTCATTCCCTGGCCCTCTGCCTAGGATTAGAGCATAATATTTGTATACTCTAAACATTATGACATGCACATATATATTTATATAGAGGTATCCTTATCATTGTAAGAAATGCAATCGGCAACCCGAGTTCAAACCTGGACGAGACTGTTTGCCTTTCACTTGACACTAATGCTCTTGGAAAAGAAATAAATTCATCTCTTTCCACCACCAGCCAGGGCTAATCTTCGGCAGTGCATGGCTCAATTGGGAAATATTTATTGTTGTGTGTACTTGACAAGCTGAGAGTAGATTACACTCTAACATGGGGATCCTTAAGATACAGGGCCCAATTGGAGGCAATAGGTCTAATTAGCTTAAAGCCAGCCCTGCCCCAAAGTATGGGTAAGTAGAAGAGCAGACTTGGTTCCTTAACCTTGGTAAGGGAACTAGTCTATGTGAAGGAAAACTCTGAAGTCAAACAATCTGTACATTGCTTAAAAATTGACCTTGTGTCACTACCTACCTGTGGGAGAGGGGCTGGGTAGATATTCACACATATATTTATCTTACAAGCTACTAATTATGCAAAATTTAAATGGCTTAACTTCAGAGAAAAATATGAACAAATTGTATTTGTTAAATAATTATTCTGATTTAATTAAACAATTATTTGATTTATAAGTCGTACTTCAAGTTGGAGATGAAACTTAATTACAGTATATACTTGTGTAATTAACAACCTCTAATTTTTAGCCACAAAAAAGTGCTTTTATCATATATTGCCTGTAATGAACAACAAAATACCATAAATAAATAATGTAGTCTAAACCTTGATGTAGCCTATCATATTTACTTGGAAGATAATGATTTTTTTTACATAAATTTGTTTACTATTTATAATATTTGTATATATCATATGCACTGGTGTTATACATAGTACACAATATTAAGTAAAAATGTTATTATCTTAACTAATAACCTTTGACTAGGTATAGGTTATGTGGAGAAACTTTAAATTGAAGTTACAGCAAGGTTTAGCTTAGAAACTCGGTAAGCTTGAACGTTTCAAAAACATATCTCCTCTAATCAACAACCACTTTTTTTAAGAAGAAAAATTGTTCTTAAAACGTCTTTCAAATTGATCAAAAATATAGTATTTGGGGATGCCAACCGAGTGTCTACAATGATTTTTTTTACAAAAGAAATATCTTGAAGTCTAACTTAAAAGTATTTACCAAATCACCTAAGAATCGTTTTACTGTCATTGTAATTGGTTTCATTCCAAGTCTTGACATTGTAACCAGCATAGATGGATACTTCAGATAATATATATATATATATATATATATATATATACACACACACACACACACACACAACATTATATAAAGGGATACCCACCATGTAGGAACCTCTTGGTCAGATGATTGCATTGGTGAGAAACTAACAGTTACCAAGTATCATTAACTCTGTATCAACACTATCTTCCATCACCGGTATTGAACATTCTTTATTTATAAGTATATCAAAGTAAATTATCAATTTATATATTGTATGCACATATTGCTGAAAAAAAAACAGCTGTATGGCTAACAAAGATATATGCACATAGTGTTTTATATATGTGAATTCAGTAGGCAAGAGTTTACTTTTGATGTATCTCTGGCACAGCATATAGACTTATTCATAGTACCACTAATATCAAATGAGACAATTGATGAATCTATTTGGTTTCTGTTGTAACAGCAGTCCATAATGATGCTTCTATTGAGGAATGAGTAAAGGATTCTGATTAGCTTTTCATAGTTAACTGCAGTCCATGATGGTATTAATACTTCTATTTAGGATAAACCATGAAGGTTGATATGCCATTAAACAAATAAACCAAACCAACCTAATTAGTCTATTTAGGAATGAGTAAAGGATTCTGATTAGCATATCTTAGTTATCTAAATTATACTGAGAATTTGGATGATTTAAAATTAAATGCTGGCCCCACAAAATTATCATTCAGTTCTGAACTGCTCTGGAAGTAGTTTTATTTCCTAATTGCATTTTAAGTATCTTACTCTCATAAAAATCTTGCTAAGATGTGAAATTTTTGCAAAGCTATATATATATATATATATATATATATTTACTATAATTAGTCATCAATAACATACATTCATGTATAATACACTCCCTTACTTTCAGCAAAGAATTTTTGGAAAAAACATCTCTGTTGTTTAATATACATTTCCTTTTTGGAATTTGTAGCAGCTAAATTTAAACTAAATTTAACATTTGTTCATCATTTTTTCCAGTTTGTATTAACTAAAAATCAAAATTTATATAATTTACATAAGGTTTTAAAGCACAAAATTTACTCTCTATTTAAGGTAAAGGCAAGGACATGTTCACATGAAAATGTAACAAACTTTCAACAAAAATAATTTCACAATAGAAAAAAATAAATTATAAACAAGAACACATTCCAGCAGCACATAGATATTTCTTTTTAACAACCTAAAACACATGAGTTAGTTTAGACTATTGATATAACTTACTTTAGGCCATGCTGTATCAAATATGGCCAGAAAAAAGCTTAATTTAGTTTTTGTGTATAATACACAACACTAACTTTTGAGCTGAAAAATTGGGGAAATTTGTCTTATACTCAAATAATTACAGTAATTAAATAGAAAATTCTTTGGCTACTGTGTGAAATTGTTAAATTACTACAACATTGTTCTCTGTCCAAATTGAATTATTGTCATAATGATTTCTAGATAAAAATCAAGTAACTAATTTAAGTTTTTTCTTTGTTTTTAGTTGATGGGTCACGCCATAAAAATGGTTGCTTTATATCTCAAGAACTTCCTTTCTAGATTCTAAGACAGAGTTTTTGTGTTCTTTGAAATTGGCTTGATATTCAGATAAAATGGTTCACTTTCTGTACACAGAAAATAGAATAAAATTACTTATTAAAACATTTGCAAATCATCTGCTAACGTGTGTGTGTGTGTGTATATGAAGGAAAAAGACATCTCATAATCTACTTTAGTCATGGGGCATGTCTTTGGTAGGAAAAGCCTGGCGGAGTCCATTCCTCCTCAAGTCTGATTTTGAATTAAAAGTTTTCTTTCTCCCTGACCTGTTGCCATACCAAGGTTAAAGAGCCTATTCTTTCCTACTATTTTTACCAAGCTTCCATTGGTCATCGGGCTGAGTTTAATACTTAAGGCCTGAGTTGCCTCTAAAGGGGAATACTGAGGTACCAAACATTTTTTGTGACAGCTATTCATGAATCTTGATTCATAAGTGCCCACCGCCCACTATAAAATGATTTTATGTTAAATCTGACATAGTGGGAAGTCGGATAAATCCATGCCTTTTCCAAGAATATTAGTGCTATGTGAAATGCAGTCTCATTCAGGATTTGAACTCAGGTAACTGAGCACCCATCCTAAAACAATAACCATTATGCCACAAGTGCTTGTATACATGCAAACACTTGTGCTTATGAAATATTACTGAAAAATGAAAACCAAGTTGTTTGAGAATGACAATTTATACTCTTAATATGTTTCACTTTCACAACTTCATCTAACACTAAGAAATTTTTTCTTGTCACATAAACAAATACTGAATGTTAGTTGACATTCTAAATTTGAAAATCATTTAAAAATTTGTTCGTGATGACTTTTATTCATTATTTTCAAATTTGAAATTTTGTCTAACATTTAACATGACAATCTCATCAACTATTCCGTAATTATTTTAATGTTATTGAATAAATTGATAATTTCAACAACAACTTGATTTCAATATACTCAACCATATTTCTTAACTACTTAAATCTAAAATCCAAATTAAAAATACTTATCATATACATGCTTATAAAAACACACACACACACAGAATATCATAGACACAGTCAACAGCATTTGGTGACTGTCTGTTTCTCACTTATGCAATCATCAGACCTTTATATATATATATATATATATATATATAATTGAATAAGACAGTTGCTTCACTTCTGCTTATTCTGTTTGTGGTCCATTCAAGTTTTCATATAAGTCACCTGACATCTGAAATGAATTCAAAAAGATGCGATATTTTTCCTAAGTATTTTGAATTTAGTCCATCCAGATGTCAAATGACTCATAAAAAGACTTGAATGAATCACTAATAGAATAAGCAGATGTGAAGCATCTCTCTTATTGAATTAGATATGTTTAAAAGAGAAAAGGCTGCATATATATATATATATATATATATATATATATATATATATATAGGGTGCCTATTGGTTTATTATAGTAGAATGGTTTGCAAGCTCATTTTGAAAATAATTCAGCCTTATAGACAGTTTAGGCTTCAATGGTTTTGCCTTACTAATGTATCTTTCAGCTAGAATTAATTAAACTACTAAATATCATATATATGAAGGATATCCAAAAAGTTGATATCAACATTTACTAATTCAATATGTTTATTCTTATACAAATAAAACATTGTTCATATGTTACCAGCATTACTATGCTTCTTATCAAGATTGAGACACTTGTCTTATCAATGCACAAGTACATAAATACCTTCTCAAAGAGTTTGCCATCAAGCCAATTATTCTTTAATCAATTGCTTTGAGACTCTATAAGATGACACTTTTGATATCCCCACTTCTTGCTGGTGATTTCATGGACCACAGACAATCAAGTTCCACAGCCATATCATGAAGTTTGCATGTTCTCTTATCTTAAATCAAAGTTTCAACTCATGCACCACACCATTGTTAAGACTGTGTACACTCAAGTTTGGATTCAAGATGGTAGATACTACAAACTTCATGAAGTGACTATGAAACTTACTCATCCAAAATTGGTTATCCACGAAATCATCTTGGAGAAGTTAGGATATCAAAAGTGCCATCTTATTGGGTCCCAAAGCAAATTGACTGAAAAGCAATTGACTTGATTCTTCAATGTGCACTAAGAGGACAAGTGTATAAGTCTTCATTGCGACTATGTGAAAAAATAACATAGTAGTTCTGGTCACATATTCTATTTTATTTGTATTATAAATCAGTAATTGTTTGTACTTGATTTTTGGGACATTTATCATATTATGCAGTTGATATTATCTTTAAAGTATAATATTCACTGTAGGTACACTCAGCGTAACTGTTATAACAATAAGAATTGGAATCTGTGACCAGAGTTCAAATCACTTTGAGCTAATGTTCTTAAGAAAGGCATCAATCTGTTTGTTCCTCCTCCTAGCTATGAGTAAATAGTAAAGCTTAGGAAACCAGTCTTGGAGAAGGAAAACCCTGAATTCAAACCAGCTGTGCTCCGATTAAAGATTAACCTTGTGTCCCATCCTGTCTGTGGTGGAGGGATTGAGAAAATACTTATAATAGTCCATTCTTCTAAGAATATCAATGATAACAATAACAGTAAAAATCTATATATAATCCTACCACTGTTACCATGTTTGTATGTGTTTGAAAGAGAGAGCACCTTATGTAAATATGTTCTTTTTCTTTTTAATGATAACGAGAAAATATATGTATCAGTGTTCTTTGGGGTGATCAAACTAGAGCATATTATTTTACAGACAAATGTCTATAAGTAATAAATGTAGAAAAGAGATTATAAGCAATAGTTACAGTTGTTGCTGTTAATAATAACAATCCTAAAAGAGTTATAAAAATAATTATAACCATCATAATGATAATAGCAATAGTCATAAGATAATGTTAATCAAAGCAGTAACAACAATAATACATAAGTAGATGAGTAAATAAATAATAATTGCAACAGCAGCAACTATAATAATAACATTAACAGCATAAGTCATAAAAATAATTACAGAAATCATAAAAAAGCTTTAATAAACAAAACGATAAACTATATTTAACAAAATAAGTCATAATCAAGACAAAATTATTGCAAAGACTATTGCCTGCAAAAATCTTAACTAAAGAAATAAACTGAAAAGTTCTTATCAAGTAAAATCATCAACTAAAAAATTTTGAATAAAAATTTATCGTGAAAAGTTTTCAAAGTTGAATAATTTTGTTGATAAATAAAAAAAGAAAATTTATTTTATGTACAAATAAATCTCAATTGAAATCCCTGTTAACAATTCCATCTTTGGAAACCCTATTGTTATAAAATAGAAATAAAAATTAATTAAAGAATTCACTGTTTCTCTAAATTCACATATACGTTTATGCTATTTTCTTTTAAAATTTCCAAGCTCTTCCAAAATTTCTCCCTAATAGATATATGCCTCACACTCTCCTGTTCTTACCATCTTCACAAAATATGAATAATTACTTGCACTTAACTAGCACATAATTATGAAATGAATAAGGGGATTGGTGTTTATTACTGAAGAGTGACTTCTAAATAAAACGGTATAGATCATTCAAAGATTTTATAGAAAAAACAACTCTTTGGCAAAGATTAGATAAAAACTCTGTTTAGACAATCAACCATCAACTAGTATTTTTAAAAAGATAAAGAAAATTAACTAATAAAGATGATAAAAAAAGAGAAAAAAGAAACTTTCTATAACTAAATTTAGAAAGAAGAAAACACTCCCCAACCCCTTTGAAAAAAAAAAATCAGAAAAATAAAAACTTGGCTTGTCCCAGTAATCTTTCTCTCTATTTTTTTTTCATCACTATCTTTCTGTCTTCTATTCAACAACTTATTTACCTACTTGTCTTTCTTACTTTACAGTAAATTCAAACAATTCTTAACTGTTTATGAAAAGTAATGAGTTTTAAAAAAAATGAAAAAATGTTGAATATTAAAAAAAAAGTTGGGGGGTGGGAATTAATTGCTTTTTTTGCAAAAAGAAAAAAGCCAAGTTTATAATTAGCCAAAAATGGAAAGAAAGAAAGAAAGAAAAAAAAGAATATTTAAAAAAATATTATTCTTATATTTTTTTTGCTTAAAGAGTGAAGCCAAAAGTAACCCTGGTAATTTGGTTGCTTGCCCATAACTGACCACAATTTAATGGTTCTTTCCAGGTACCTCCTCCAATGTTACCTTGGTGTTTGTTGGTACTTAACTTTTCTTCATGTTATTTTTGTCTTGGTGTCTGTTGGTCTCAGTGTGCCCTATCCAATTTCGCCCGTTCCTTGAAATAATCTGTCGTTGTCACTTGTCTGCTAGTGTTTTCATGCTATGATGTTTCTGAAACCTTCTATATATCTTTTTTTTTATCTATTTTTTATTACTACTTTAACTAGAGCAGAATTTTTATTTATTTATTTATTTATTATTATAATTATCATTATTATTATTTAAAATTGTTATTTTAATTTATTGATGTCACAATTTTGTTTATTTCATAAATAATCAATTTTAAGCTCTGTTTTATTTATTCTTTTTTTAAATTTTTATTCTTTATTTTTTAATTAATGAATAGCCTAGAAATCTTTTTATTTTATTTATTTATTTATTTTTTTTTTTTTTTGGTATTAAGTATAATTATTTTTTTGATATGTTACTATTGTAATTGCATTTTCAACAAATAATATTTATTATTATTTGATATTATTATCATTATTATTAGTTTTATTTATTATTTATTTTATTTTTTTCAATTTTCTGTCAGCAAAATGTCTCGGAAACTGTGATGTCAAAAAATTTGGATGTCTTCAAAATTCTATAAAATAGCAACTAAGAAAAATGTATTAAAGTAAACATCTCAGTATGATCATAAGCTATGGCTTTCATAAACAAGCAATTATTCTTGTTTATTTATATCAATAAAATTCATTGGGATTTCAACTGCAAAATACAACTAAAAATCTTTTTGCTCAATTTGTATAACTTGTTTTTATTCCATTGAACATGGATATTAGAAATTGCGGGTGTTTCAACCCAGGTGCAAGATGAGCAAATGCAATTTAAATTGGTTAATATTTTATAATGAAAATTATACCTTGCTACCAGAATCATTTATTATAGTATGGTGCATAGTACAGTGTCTTGTGTAACCAATTTCAAATACTGCCTAGTTCTAAGTCTAAAGGCTAGTTCTAAGTCTAAAGGCCCTTATCATAAAATCTATTATAAATTAATTTTTGGAATGCACAACCAGAATTGTCTTTGCCCCTATTATTTTCCTCCTTTAAAGGGCTGACTTAAAAGTTGGGGCCATTAAAATAAGCCAGATTTTAAGTAAAAATAATCAATTCACTAATGTAATATTATCAGCACTTAATGTGAACACTTAACCAGCCCTTGTTGATTTTATAAATTTAGATAGATAAAACAAAGATAAGTTTCCATTGCTATAATTCCCTTATATACTGAAGGCTCTTTGAAAAATAAGGGCATCAGTCATACTCTCTGACCTACTATATTGCCATGTAATCAACCAAGATGTGGAGGGTCTCTTCTTATAGCCTTATATATATCAAGTGTTTAAATATAAATCTGAATTTAAAAAAAACCTGCTTACAACAATGGATCATTTTATTTAAAATAATGAAATTTGAAACAGAATAGACATTCTAGCACTAGTTTCTGCCTTGGCTTGCTAATTTAAAATTCTAAATACTGTTACATTTTTTTCTTTGTTATATAACTTAGATAAGGTCATAAGCAATAGTATTATTTTTGCTATTTCTTTTACCTCATGCACAAAATAACGCCTATGCATGTTCAATATGTTCAGATCAAACATGTAGCATACATTGGTTATCTCCCCTATATTTCATAGCTCTTTTAAGAAACTCTATATGCATTCTAGTACCGTAATGTATTTTAATACATTTATCATCAACCAATCTCAAACAGTTTATGTTAAGAGTTGGCATAAACTTGAGCTTTAAGCCTTAAAACAAAATTTTCTTTTTTACTCATAATATCTTAGAAATATGTGCTACTTACAAGATTTTTGTGTTTTATTAATACAATTACAAATAGTAATTCTATTGCATCCAATAAGTCTGATAATATTTTAAGTAACCAGTTCTTTTCTTTTTATTGTGCACAAATAACAGTATTACTAATAGTATATGTAACAGTAACTAACAGTATATATAATTTAATTTTAGTTCTTGGAACTATATTATAAATAATAACCAAAGCAGAGACCCTCAACATCCAAGTTGAACTAGTAATCACTTACCTATAATACATAGAGATTGACTCTCTAAGATTCTGTTTAGGAAAACAACAAATGCATGCTCGCTGGCTGGCGTCGCTCTTAAAGTCATTTCTGTCTTTTATGTTGTGTGCTACATGTTATCTGTACTAAAGATATCATCTGCGTCACTTCTCTACTGTACTGACGTACACGACTGTCAATCATGTTCTTTGTTCGGCCATAGACTGTGCTCCCACCTGATTGGGATAAAATGTTCTGTTTCTTAGGTTGGTACCAGATAACTAGATTTACCAAAATAGAGTCTTGAAAAAAAAAAAAAATTTTTTCTTCTTCTTCCTGTTATTTTGTTATTTTTTTTTTTAATCCAAGTAATTTCTACCATGCACTTTAATTTTCTTCTTTTAATTTTTTTTTTTTTTTTTAATTTTTCCTCTTTTTTTTTTTTTTTTTTTTTTTTGAAAAAAAAAAAAACAAAAATAATCCCTAAAAACCATCCCTAAAGAAATAAAAAATATTTCTAATTTTGAATGTAAAAAAAACTTGTTAATAAAATGTATAAGCCAGATACACTTAAGAAAAAAAAACTTTGCACGATAGATAATAAATAAACTTTAAGTATTAGTTGAAGTAAAAACATTACCGCCTTTCTCTTTTATAGCATGCTTTTAACAAACTGTAAAACACCATTGGTCACACACACATGCATTCTTCTGAATATATACTGCACACCACACTATGCCATAAGCAAGCTGCACTCAGAGAGCGCTGCATATTTCACTTTTACTTGTATAAATAAATCAGTATCAGACCCTTTCCTCATTAGCAAGATGTTAAAAAAAAGAGATGTCCAGGGTATGTCACTAAACTGCATCTGGTGATGAAACTCCATTTTTGGAGTTCTGAGAAGTGTGGATAGCCCATTCATTGCCATTACTTCCAGGCCAATTCTGACCTGTAATGATTATACCTGTTAGGATCCCATCAAATAGAATTGTAAATTATTTGTATTAGATAGGAATACTTGATATATGACTGTGTACAAAAAACTTCAGAAACTATACAAAAATGCAAACATAAACTTACAATACACACAACTACCTAACCTCAAGGCATAAGATAGGTTGACATGCCATTAAAATCAATCAGTCATTAAAATTGTTGCCTAAAAAAGTTTAATACCTTTTTAAAAAGTTTATGAAAAAATGTTTATTTAAAGTTTATAAAAAAATTAATAAAGAACACCTACTATCTATTTAATATAGCACAAGGGCACCATGAATGGGGGGAATGGTTAATGAGCTAATCTAACACACCATTTTTAGTGAGTTCAGTTCTCACTAGGTGCCCCATACTTGTATCAAACTAAGCTAAACTCTTAATGATAGGCTGCCTCACATGGTGTAGTGGTTAATCATAAAAAAGACTTTAAAAATGGTACTTGATACCTCCTTGCTTAACACTCAACAATATATGGTATGTATCTAGGGTAAAGTGGAACAATCCAGGAAAAAGAGTAGTGCCCTCCCCTACACCTCGGTGTAGTAGCTATTGAAAAAGGAGCCTTCTGGTCGCCCGCGACTACAGTCGCCAACTTTACTTTATTCACTGTTCTACCAGGATGACTTTGGCATTAAATAACCCACAAAGGTTGATATGCCATTAAATAAAGAAACCAAACTAGACAAGCTGATAATTCTTATGTCTGTCATAATGTAAATGCACCTGTAAAAATCCTACAGCACTCAAACAGTATAATAATATTTAAACATAAATATCCCCGATTCAGTATCTGCTCAAACAAGTTTTATCAAAAGAAATTCTTCAACCAATTTCTTGCCCAGTTGGCTGGGGCTGTAGAATACACTGATTGCACCTCTGCCAAGGGGTAAGACCCCCACACACACACACACACTCACCAATGAGTGTCCTGGATATGACACTAAACAATCTGATGTTGAGGTTCCAGTGATGTTGGGGCTTTGGGGAATGCAGAGCACCACTTCATTACCATTGCTTTCAGGTCCATTCTGGTCCGGAATGGTAGCACCTATCTATGGGTTAAATAGAACTAACTGCATACTTATGCTAAATTAAATTGTTTGAATTAGAACTGTTTGACTAAACTGAATAGCTTGAAATAGAAATGTTTTTGACAATTAAACTGTACTTACATTTAAAATGTGTGCTTATGCTAAACTGAATTATTTGAAATGGAACTTTTTTTTATATTGAAACTGTACTTACACTAAACTGAATTGTTTAATATAGAACTATTTTGACATTTAACTTTGGGTAAACAAAATCTGTACTGATACTAAACCGAATTAGTTGAATTGAACTTTTTGTATGAACTGAATACCTTGAAATAGAAATATTTTTGACACTTAAACTGTATACTCATGTTAAACTGAATTGTTTGAAATTGAACTGAATATTTGCATAAAAATGGATTTAGCATTAAATAACATACAAAGGTTAATATGCCATAAAGCCCAAACAACCAACCAACTTCAACCAATTGAACCTCTTGGTATTTTTAGTGTTAACATAAAGTCTGGGTTGGTTGCATTCTTCTGCTCTTGTCAGATGTAAAAATCTAAGAGAAAAAAGCCTCTTTCTTCTCCAGGAAAATAATGATAACACAATTGGTTATAAATATACCAAAAAGAAGAATCCATTATCATAAGTCTAGGTATGTTAAGTACCTGTTTGAACCAGTTCATTAACACCATGCAGGTAAGACATATTTCAAGCCAGTTACAAATTATAATTGGGCAGTGAAGTCTCCAGCACCTACTTTCCAAAGCAAAGAAAACCACATTGTATTGAAATCTTTACAAAAGATTTATACCCACTTCTCAGGCCCACAAATCTGATGGAGGTACATTTTGTGTGACAATTATTGTCATAAAGAATGGAATCAGTAACCTACGTTCACACCCTGAACAAGGCTGTTTGCATTTCACTTCATGTTTATGTCCTTGAGAAAGGCATGAATCACTTTGTTCTCCCTCCACATATGAGTAAATAGTAGGGCAAACTGGTTACTTTAGCTTTGGTTAGGTAACCAGTCTAGAAGAAAAAAAATCCACACTAGCTTTATCTTGCTTAAAAATTGACCTTGTGTCACATCCTGCTCATGGTAGATGGGTTGGGTAAATACATACACTCATGATAATATTCTTACCTAATTTGATAATAATCATAGTTTTTTTCAATTATAACTTGAAATCAGTAATTTAAGATTTCAGCATAACTTCTTAAACTTAGTGAGGGATTGGTAAAGCTTATGTCCTTATGTCCTTGAAATAAATGATAAAATTCCTGATTTTATACAGGGAATAAAATAAAGTATATCTGATAGACTGTGCACAAAAAATGTAAATATGAATATACAATGTATGCAATTCCTTAACTTCTTTGGTTTAAAAAAAAAGAAAAGAAAACTGCTGTAAAGATAATTTAGGACTCAAAGTCATACATTCTAATATTCAAATACTCAGTGTTGCACTGGTGAGGTCTGTTGTCTCAAATCACTTCTGAGAAGTCAGCCCCAACCTCAAAATAAGAAGAGTGAAAATAGAAGATACATGGTTCGATATTTGAGAAGAGGAAGAAATGGAGACCTAAGATCATTTAGATGAGGTTCACTAACCTCTTCTGATAGCCTGTTAATTAAGTTATGAAAGGGAAGACACCTGACATTAATTAAATGCACAGTAAAGAAGAAACAAAAAAATGCTAAGAAAGTTAATCAACTCTTTGTTAGTTTGCTATGATGTATGTCTTGTTGAATTCACAGACATCAACTCCTTATTTCACACCATGATTATCAACAAATATCAATTTCTGCTAATGAATAATTATATATATATATATATATATATATATACTTATATATGTGTGTGTAAATTAAAATTGAGTAAGATAATTCATTTGTTTTAATAACCTTAGATAGGTTTAAAAAAATTTAATCATTAAGTCATTCAGCAACATTATTAATAATGAATGTGTTAAAAGTGAAAAGAATTATCTCCCTTTGATTATACATAGTGAATTATTTCTGATAAGCTTTAATGAGGTCTAAAGGGTGGAAAAGAATTCCTTCTTCATCTCTTTTTTTCATTTTTGTATGGTGCATGAGGTTAAAAAAATCAAGTCTCATTTCCTAATTATTATTCTCTGGCAAAGATAATAACATCCAAGATTTTAACATTTATAATGGTAATCTGTACTATTATGAGATGTTATATTAAGGAGATAATCAATTAAACAAATGCTTACCAAATCTTTCCTCTTAAATAGAAAAAATTTTTAATTCATTCATATTGACCTCATATCAAAATCTATTATAAAAATCAATATTTCTTGGAAAATTTATATTTAACAGTGAATAAAATAAGTGAAAAGCTTTAAAATTCAATTAGAACCATATCTATCAGTCCACACTCACACATATATATAATTAGGCTCTCTAGCCTTTGTTGGATAACCAGTCTTGGAGAAGGAAAAACTCTGAATTTAAAACACTATGAATCTAAGTGAACTGTGATAAATTCTGTTATTCTATGTGTAGTAGCAACTCTGAAGACATATGTTAACAGAACAATAATATGGCAAAAGAGTATTGTGGTCTCACAGAAGAACATGGTGATATCAACAGGAGAGCACAGCCACTCAAGTTCGTAAAGTACCATTGTGAAAAAGAAAATTCATTATATCCTGTAGTGTTTGTGATTACTGGTTATCTTGCTTTGGCTTGTCACTGGAGTACAATCACAATCTCTCAAAGAGTGGTAATCATGTTATACAAGTATTTGCCACTTTAATCCCTTGATGTACAGATGTTTCTTTTTTACTCCTTTATGAGAATCAAGAGACAGCAATCATGATATATATGTATACAGAAAGGCTTTCTGTATATACATAGATAATAAAATAAGTGACAAGATAACAAGCTTTAATATTCAATCAAAACCATATCTCTTTACAAGGTGATTGAAAAGTAACACCCTATTTTAAAATTCTTATAATTTATTTCTTAGCTATAATTTTTACAAGAAATGAACACGAGAGTATTTTAAAATAGGGATACATTGACCTAATGAGTAGAGTGTTCACCAATGGTGTGGGAGACCAGGGTTCAATCCCTGGTTGAGTCATACCAATGACTCAAAAAATGGTACTTGATACCATCTTGCTTAACACTCAGCATTATAAGGTAAGGATCAAGTGGAGCAATCTCAGAAAAGAAGTAGCGCCTCCCCTACACCTTGGTGTAGTAGCTATTGAAAAGGGAACCTTTGGGTCGTCCTCAACTAAGGTTGCCAACTTACATATTCAAACATGCATATATATATATATATATAGAGAGAGAGAGAGAGAGAGGAGGGGAGAATTCTGTATATAGATAGATAATATGCAGTAATGGCCAATCTTAATATAACTCACCCGTTTCTTCATCATCTTAAATATATGAAATATAATGGTAATCATGCTATCATATCTAATAAGGTTGTTACTGAAAACAGGTCTGTCATTTCTGAATGTATAAATAAAACTGAAAGATATAGTTTTATTTGAATCATCATAATATATATGATTATGTATGGTCTTATTTAAACCATTATAGGAGATAAGTATCTTCTAAGCAAAGCTGTGATTCAGAAAAGATTCAAATTTAGACTCAAATAACACATCTCTTGAGGATCAAACTATGGTTCAACTGTTTAAGACAGATGTTCTCAAATTGGGCTAAACTGAAAATATTACTTTTTAAACTTCTACAACACTTAATGTATAAAGATGTAAATGCAAAGGTAGTTAGAGGTTATTGTTAACCATTAATAATAATCAAATTTCATATTTCTATTATCCCATTTGAATTCATTGCTCTTAAACATGAAAACTCACATTCTAATTAAAATTAACTAAACTTTGCTTAATCTGGCATACAGATCTCAGGCTGCTTGCTGTACCTGCTGTTCAAAATGTGATAAACTATATAAAAATGTACTGGCTTACTACTGCTTGATTTCAATAATCTAGTGGCAATTTATGCACTAGGTGTGACTTAATCATATGCTTTCAACATAAATTAAACAGAAAAGGAATTTTGCTAATTATATATATATATATATATATACACACACAGTGAGTCAGTAACTATCTTCACTTATATTTTTTTGGTTGACAATACTGAGTTATGTATGTATGTATACTTCTAGTATTATACCAAATGTACTGATAATTATTGGCTCACCTGTGTTACTGGGCATATGTATATAACCTGCAAACATGTCATATGGCAGGATGAAGCCCAATTTCTCTTCATGTCTTACAGACTTTAGAGAAGACCCTAGTCCTGCAGTAAACTTTAGAAAGGACTGATATGCTACACTCACACGCACGCACACATAGCTTCCCAAGTAACAGCCATACCTCACAAAGAATGAATAAAACAAAACCTTTTGGGCATTCTCTGTAATTATTTAAATGTAGGATTTATTATTTTATTATATATATAATTGAAATATACTAAGGGTGTTTTATTTTGGATCACTCTTACATTCACTTTTGTTGTCTAATCATTTAGTACCAGTAGTAGTTATAGATTTTAGGGAAAATTGGATTCATGTCTTTTGTAAAGATATGAATATAAAAGAAAATAGCCAGTGTGTGTGACCAATGAGAATACAAGAAAAACTGTTAATTATTATTCAATATAGATATTCTCTTAGGAGTATTAAATTTTTTAAGTTAATGTTATTTACAATGAATATTGACAATGGCCTTGTGGTGTGGCTCTATCAACATGACTGAAGTCAAATGTTTATATATGGTTGGCTCAAGTTGATAATTAAACCTCAGTAAATATACCTAAATGAAATCATATTATTTTAGCTCTAGTCTGGGGAGGTCCTTGTAATGTTATAGCTAACTTGCTGGACTGCAACATAGTAATGACCAAGTTTGAACTCCAGTTATGCTACTGCATTCTCTTTTGGACTAACATTCTTGTAAAAAGTATGAACCCCCTTATCTCCTGGCCATAAGTTAAATAGTAACACTATTGTTCTTTTACAATGATGCCTTTGGCATTAAATAGCCAATGAAGGTTGTTATATCATTAAACAAAGAAACCAAAACAAACCAAATCTAGTTTGAATTTATGGATTAGAACTTTGAATAGTTGATTCAACTTGAAGTTATTTGATCATATATGACTAAATTATAAATTGGAGATGTGGCCAAAGTGATTATCAATATTTATAATGCCACATATACATAAGAGGACTATAAACCTGCTTAGTATCTGGGGAATTCTATACCTATCCATTACAGTCATTATTTAACAACATTCACTCTGGTGTAGTGTATAGTATATGGTCAGTTAAATGAGGGGGACCATGCCTATAGATATACGCAAGGTCAAAAATATCCCAAGTCCTTGTGACTAAAGTCACACATCTATCAGACTACTCTGACTCCTCCTTTGCAATAAGAAGTGCTATCATCGGGTTTTGATCCTCTTGAACAGACTTATCTCATGGAGATAATCTGATATTGCCCTGTAAGCCCAGCCTCAGATCTGTGAAATATTGTTTCATTATTTTCATTGTAATTATATACTTGTAAAACTTTCAGAACACTAGATATTGATTTTATTTCATAAAGATACATTTAATGAGACAAAGGCAAATTTTTTTATAACTAGGGATATTACATATATTAGAGATGTATGAATTGAGTAAATTCTTTATATAAGGGGGTGCTGAAAAGTTCTTGGCCCAACCAAGACAGGAATGACTTAAAATCATAATTTTCCATGAATTCATCTCACAGTTTAGCTCTCTTAAATCCTCTGTTTAAAAGTATCTTTCCGTAATTTACCTAGTTATAAAAACTTGTCTTTAAAATTATTTTCATGAAATAATATCAATTAGTGAGCAATCCAGGGAAAGGAGTAGCACCCTTTCCTGCACCTTGGTGAAGTAGCTATTGAAAAGGGAGCCTTCGAGTTGCCCTCAATTACAATCGACCAACTTATTACTTATTTCTAATGAGTATAGACTTCTACATTTATTCTAAAAAAGAGATCATTCTCTTCTTAACTGCAAGGAAAATCTTTTAGAAACCTCTAATATTTAGATAACAAATAGATACTTGGATACTTACACCATGCTCTAATTTGAGCCAACCATGTTTATATCAATATGATTGGAGCTGATATTTCTGCCACTTCAAGCCTATCATCCAAGAAATAATGCAATAATAATAATTATTATAACAACAATAGTAATAACAAGTGTTTGGTTTGAACTATTTTTCTTTTCCCGGTTTAACGGCTAAGGGTAAAAACACTAGTTAATTGAAAGAGACATTAAGTATACTTATATATATAACCATAGGTAGTCACCAGTTTCCAAGACTCTGCTAAGCACCAAAAAATTATATACACTTAATATCAATTACTTACCTTGATACTAATTACTTTCTTTTTAAATATTTTAATTTTTTTTAACTATGTTTTTTTAACAATAATTTTCATAAGGTTTTCTTATAATCTCAATTTTGAGAAAAGAAACCATAAGCTGGCATTTTTTCTTAATACATTTATATAGATATGTATGTGTAATTTTATATATATATACACATACATGCTTATATAAACTACATATTTATATCTATATATATTTATTGCTATTTTTAATTAACTTTATTTTATTTTAATTTTTTTTTATAATCCCCTGCCCTCCAAGACTCTTCTTGGTCAGCAACCTGTAGTGCTGGTGACCTCTTTGTAAATATTGTGGTTGGTTAGTTAAGCACTGTATGTTGTCATTGTTATTGGTGTTCTTGGCGTCATCGTCTTTGTTCGGCAGTAAATTTTTCAATTATGATGAAAAAAAAATTATATATATATATTTATATATATATAAAAAATATATCAGTTCAGCATTTGGCACTAACATTAGTGCCAGAGAAAGGCCGAAGAATGCCACTGTGGCTTAGTGACACTATGCATGAAAAAACTCTTCAATTTCCTTCGGTGCCCAAACCCCCTGCCGCACTCTTACCTAGCATGTATACAACCGCACATGGTTTTTTTCTACGCATGTTCGCAATATATTTCTTATATTTACCATTTCTTAAAAAAACATTATTTTTTTTAAGAAAATGCGCTCTTTTCTTTTTTTTTTCTCTCAAACGGCAGAATTTTTTTTTTTCCCCATTTACTTTTTTTTAAGCTGTGTTTTAAATGATTATTATCCTGATTATTATTTCTATTATTAATATCATATCATTGTCATAATTATTGTTATCATCATTGATAATTGTTTCTTTTCATGATCCAGCTGATAACTCTTTTTTTTTTTTTATTTATTTCTTGTTCATTTTCTTTGTTTGTTTTTTGTGCTGTTATTGTTGATGTTACTGTTTTTTTTTTTTTGTTTTTTTGTTTGTTTTTTTTTAATTTTCTTTTTCTTTTTTTTTTTTTTTTCTTTTTTTTTTTTTTTAAATTAAAGCAACACATCAAATTGATGAAATTTTTCTCATCTGATTGGCAGAAACAAACAAGGAATGATTTTAAAATAAATTCATTGATGATATCTTTTTTCTTCCAAAATTTTGGTTTGGGGCAATATATGCTTTGGAATTAACTGAAAGATTTACTACACTCTTATTCTTTTCATCCCTTTTATATATATATATATATATATATATATATATATATATAATCTTTCACATATTGTTACTCTACTTTTTTTTTCTTGTTGCAAAAGAATGAATGAAACCAATGATTGATTTACTTCACAGTGTTATTTCATATTTCATTTCATTTGACAAGTTTAAATTAAAATGATGTCTGTGCTAAAAGACTCAATGTTCAAAAACTTCTATTTGGCTGTTTCTTTTTATTAGATGAAACATTTTTGCTATGTGTTGATCATTCCAAACTGTTATCTTTATCATTTTTATCTTGGTGTGTTCTCTGATCATCTTCAGTGAATATGTATATTTATGAGTATATTTTATATATATATATATATATATATATATATATAGGGTGAGAGATGTGTATGTATACACATACACACAAATGTGTATGCATGTGTGTATCTAATATATATCAGTGTCAGTGAAACAAAGTTCAAATTCTCTACAAGACTATTTGCATTCACTGTGTGCCAATTCCTTTAATGCAGTTTTGGTATAGTAACCTATCTGAATTTAAATTTTCAGCCTATATATCATGGGCCAACATGGTAGGGTAAGGCCCACTATATATGTGTAAGTGTTACCAAAGTGATTCATTCAATTCCCTTAAAAAAAACAATATTACCCCTGCTTATGCTTAGTAATGAATGTTGTCAGAACAGCACTGAGTCTACTTAGTGCTTTATATATGTGTGTGTGTGAGGGGGGAAAGAAGGCTATATTGAAAATAAGATCCACATGTTTTAATATAGGAATAGCATGATCAGAATTCCGATGATAAAATATATCAATCTGATTTTTTATATTCTTTTTTCTCATAATGTTGGATTTCCCTCCAAACATTTCCTATACATACACACACACTCACACACACAT
Organism: Sepioteuthis lessoniana; assembly: GCA_963585895.1. Taxonomy (NCBI): domain Eukaryota; kingdom Metazoa; phylum Mollusca; class Cephalopoda; order Myopsida; family Loliginidae; genus Sepioteuthis; species Sepioteuthis lessoniana. The sequence goes on along the minus strand of OY757928.1, from coordinate 32,807,633 downwards.
ATATATATATATATATATATATATATGAAAGGTATTCAAAAGTTCTAAGCTTCACCCATATTTTATAGATTTGTCATGCAGCTCTCCACTTTGTAGAAATTAAGACAGAAATCTGAATTAGTTTTGTCTAATAAACAAGACAAAACTAATTCAGATTTCTGTCTTAATTTCTGGTAGTGTGCTGCTACATGAAAATTTTTCAACGATGGCTTTTCTTTCTGGGTGAGGCTTAGAACTTTTTCAACGACCTTTATATATATATATATATACACACACATACACACACACATATATATATATATATATATATATATATATATATATATATATATATATATATAGAGAGAGAGAGAGAGAGAATGTAAGTAGCTGCAGCAGTTTTATAAAGGAGACTAAAAAATGATACTGGCTGTCTCATTGAGCATAATGTAGGATTGACTGCTCAACATTTCTCTTAAAGATGTGAACCACAAGACTTAATGAGTTGGTGATATTTTTATAGACATGAAGGCCTGTGTTGAACCAGCTGTTAACTCAAGAATGCTACAAAATTGGACCATAATGGTGTTCATGCACATACATACATACACACACATATATATTTATATGTAATAAAGAATGTACATAGTGATTTTATAAACATGGAATTCAAGGAAAAAGTTCATAAGCCAATATATGAATATATAATCAAAAACTCAAATATCCCATTGGCATAATGGTTAGAGTGTTCGCCAGTGTCCTGGAAGGCCAAGGTTCAATCCAAGGTCGAGTCATACCAAAGACTCAAAAAATGAAACTTGATGCCTCCTTGCTTAACACTCAGTATCATAAGGTGTGGATCAAGGGTAAGTGGAGCAATCCATTGAAAAGAGCAGTGCTCTCCTTACACCTTGGTGTAGTAGTTATTGAAAAGGGAGGCAACTTACTGTGTGTGTATATATATATATATATATATATATATATATATATATATATATATATATATATATATATAATCTGTGATTTTTTGATATCATATATATATATATATATATATGAAATTCAAACATTATATTAAACTCAAATATTGTATATATCTCAAACTTATATATAGTGGAGGTGGTCATGGTGTTATAGTTATCGTCATAAGCAATGAACCTAACAACCTGAGTTCAAAACCTGGACAAAGCTGTTTGCATTTTGCAGAGCATTAATAGTATGAATCTAACTATTCTCTCTCCAGCTATGAATAAATAGTAGGGCTGACTGGATTTTTTAATCTTGGTATTGCAACCAGTCTAGGAGAAGGAGAACTCTGTTCAAACCCATTACTCGTCACTGAAAAATTGACCTTGTGTCACATCCTGCTCTGCTCACACAGAGGTGTTGGGCAAATACATGTATGAAATTCGAATAGTGTATGTGTGTGTTTATATATATATATATATATATATATATATATATATATATATATATATGAAGATGTTTTTTTGAAGAATAGAATTTAATAATAGCAATAAAAAGACCCAAGGTTTTATTCATAATGTGAATAAAAGCTTAAGAAATGACAAGCTAGCTAACTGGTTTCAATCCTCACTCAGTGGAGCTAAATACCAGAATTAAACATGTTCCTATGAAAATACAGAACTTTGATGTTGGCCTGAATGATAATTTTAAGAATGCTTACGGACCATCAACTGCAGAACACCTTATAAAAAACCATGACTGGGCTGAGAAATTTAGTGTTCCCTTGTACTCAATACTGAGCAAATCACACTCTTCATTCCATCTAAAGGAGACAATTCATATTTTGTCTGGCAGAGCATCTCCCTGTAAACAGAGACAACTTAATATTATTATCTTCAATACTAATTTTTTTTTCCTTCACTCTACATATTTCCCTAATTTTTTTTTTTATTCTATATAATTTTTGATTTAGTGACATTGATCAAGGATCAAAACCAGTTACCTAGTCTGTCATTTCTCATTATGAATAAAACCTTAGGTCTTTTTATAACTATTATAAATATATATATATATAGTTATTCAAATTAGGAAATTATTATTTACTATAGATATATCCATGTTCTATCTAATTTGAACATGTATATGCTTGTGTGCACACATACACATCTACATCTACATGTGGAAGTAAGTATATAAGAATGTATGAATGTTAATCAGAGAACACATATGATGAAATTAAAAGCTGAGGCTATCATTTAAAGATAATTAAATTTTTACAGATGTTTGAAGTTTTACCCTCTTTTTCTAATAATAAATTTCATAAATCTATAACCTTATTTCAGAAGTTCAGGTGACATGATAGTTTTTCTCATAGAAAATACCCAAGGGAAAGGCCACCTCTTCTCCACGCACCCCCGCCAGCTATGGGTAAGCACTAGGCCAGACTAGGCTCTCTAGCCTTTGTGGGCAATGAGTCTAGGAATTGGACCTGTGACAGGTTTAACAGGCTAACTGTGGATAACCCAAGAAAAACAGGAAAGGAAGATCACTGTGACACCTTCCTGTTAGAAAGTGATTTAAATAATTTTAAAAAAAGACAACCTTCTTTCAAGATTCTTTTATCCAGTTAAGCTTTAGAACCTTAAACCTCCCTCTTGCTTGTGGACTCTCCAACCATGGACTATTGACAGAAAAATTAGCTAAAAATGTAAAATGTTGTAATCTCTTATTCAACTACCTGATTGGCTATATTTTTGCAAGTCAATAATGATGTAAACTTGAGGATTCCCTTGCTGGAATTCAGGCTACTCACATATATATTCTTCTAGGTAGTAACACAAATACCAGCAACTCAGGTTCTACCGGATAAGCTTAATACAATTTTATGGGATAAATTAACCCTTTCATTCCCACTGGGACACCAGTAATCCAGTCAAATTTAATTTTCATTTTAACCCTTGAAATATTATAATCAAAGCATAATTATGCATATCCAAAACTTTTTAAAGAATTTGATAGTGAAAGGGTTGTTTTTTGTTGTTTAAGTCCATATAGTTTTAGTTAAAGCTCTAAACATTTGAAAAAATTATCAGCAAATTTTAAGTGTAAATTGTATAAAAATCTAGAATGATCGAATATAAAACTGATTTTATCTATAATAAATGATTTAATTGAAATTTCTGTATATCAGTTAATTTGATTACTTTTATTTATTTTTTTAGATGTAACATTGGTAGCCACTAATATTACTAGACTTCCACAAGACAGAAGGAAATGTTTGAATTTCACTTTGCCTTTACCATTGTTTCCAATATGTACTGTTCTAGAAATAACAACCTGAGTAGGTTGAAATTTTTAAAAAAACAACTAAAATTAACAAAATGAAGGAAATTCCTAGTCAACTTTGATAATAGTAATGACTGATAGTGCTTCCTCAAAAAAATAATTAAAAATAAGATATACTATCAACACTATGTGTCAAAAAACATAAAAAGCTATAAATATGGTGTTGGATGGGTCTCTGCAATACCACTTGCTTTCATAGCTTAGATGGTAAAGCAGTTGATATGGAAAACCAGGCTTCCACATGACTAAAGAGGATATGAGTTCAAACCTCACAGGGCCTTATCCTTTAGAGTTGTTTCTTATCAAAAGAGCATCCTTCTGAGTTGCAATAAATAACCTACAACTTTGCATAAGTTACAAACTATATGACTAAACTGAACCTTAAAGAAAAGAAACCCATATAAAAGATTTTAAAATATTATTGTGGATACTCCTTATGATAATAATTCATTCTACAGAAAGATTCCCTTGATGGGCATATAGGGACTCTTTGTTTGAGGAAAGAGAGGTTTCTTCTCCCCTGTTCCTTGATTTGTACCATTATGATTCCCTAAAAATATATGAGTTAGAAAATATAACTTCTGGTTTTATTATTTCTCTTATCCTTACTTACTAGCCTTAACCCTTTCGCAGGCAGATATTTTTAATCCTTTTAGAGTGGGCAAATTATTTTCAGAATATTTGCAAAAAAGAAATGATGCTCAAATAAGGGAACTAATCATATAAACAAACAAAACAGGATAATTTGATCTTTTTCTTTCAGATTATAAGAGTATTGTTTCTAATCTACTTAGATAGTTATACCCATGTTCATCCTAACTAAAGAATGCATTAGACATATTTTACTCTATGAGTTTCAACACAAAAGGGAGTCATCCTCCATCATATTAATGCTTGTCCTCACACAGCTCAATTAACGAAAGATCTCTAAGAGCAACTCAGTTGGAGAAAATCACTTAATCCTCCATATTCTTGCTCTTTCTGATTTTCACTTGTTTAGGGGATTACAGAATCATTTGAATGATCTTTGGTTGACATCAAGAGAAGAGGTTTGAACACAAGTTGGTCTTATATTTTGCATCAAAACCCAAAGGATTTTACAAGTGTAGCATCTATAGGCTTGTTGACAGATGGAATGAGATTCTCGGAAATGATGAAATATTTCTGTAGGCATAATTTTTTTCATTTATAATACATACTCTCCCATCAGACATGACATCCATTCCAACCTGATATGATAACATGAAAACAATAAACCACTCACTTTTAATGATGATATTTTGCAAAACTACCTTTACACAATGCTGTACCACAGTGAAGCCTCCTAGTAATGTTCCTATACATTAACAGTGAATAGGTGAATGAGCAGCCAATAGGAAAATGCCTTACATTGAACTACTGCAAAAATGACAAACATGTCACTCTGTGTATTATTAGAGACAAATATCTCACTCTGCCTGCAAAAGAGTTAAAATCAAGTATATAAGTTGTAGAAGCTTTCGAAATTGTCTCAAAATAGATATTCTTCTTTTTCCATTTTTTTTTTTTTTTTTTTTTTTTTTTTTTTTGGAGGGGGACATTTTAATGTCGGTTTCACTGTTTTTGTTATGATTGTTATTATCTTTGTTGTTTTTCTTATTGTGGGTGTTTTTGTTATACTTTCTGCTGTCTCTGTGAAAGCCAGATGTCTTGTTCAATTAAAAAAAATAACCCCCACCCTTGAGAAAAAAGGAACACCTTTGAAATAACAAAAAAAAAAAACATTTTATGTTGGTTAACAATAAAACTTTTTTTTTTTACTTTACCTTTACTTTTGCCATTTGTTTTCCTCTTTCTCACACACATATGCATGCACACACACACACACACACACGCACAAATCATTCTCTCTCTACCTCTTTCTTTCACAAACCCCTTTCTCTGTCTTCTTTAATCTGTCTGTCTTGTTCTCTCTCTACATTGTCTCTCTTGCTCTCTTTTGTTTGTCTTCATTTTTGTTGACCTCTTTCTCACACAAATACACACACACACGATTCCTACTCTCTCTCTCTCTCTCACATACCATTCAAACCCCACTTTCTCTTTCTTCTCCCTCTTGCTTTCTTTCTCTTTTGTTGCCTTTGTCTACTTTCTATATTTGATGACTTTTTTTTCTCACACACAGACATTTCTCACTCTTTCTGTCACTCACATCATCATTCTCTTTCTCTCTGTCACCCATAAAAACACCATTCACACACCTCTTTCTCTTTCATCTTTTTTCTCTCTCTCCCTCTCACTGCTTTGTCTTTCTTTCTTTTTCTCTTTTTATTGTTCTCTTTCACAACAACATTCAATTATCATTTACAAAGTTTAGCTTATTTCAACAAAGCTAAAGGTGTCAGGCACTCAGTGAGAATCAAACTTGGTAATAATGATCTGCTAGATCAGCTCTCTAAGCATTAGACTATAAGAGGTGGTATAATGGTTGGCAGGCTAGTCAACAATTGAGCAGGGCATTTAATCTTCACTGGGTACCACATACTTGTCAAATCTAAATGCCACAATTTTTTTAAATGACTTGCCTGGCATAATGGTTAGTGAGCTACATTAGCGAGACATTGTTAATGAGTTTGATTCTCAGTGGGTGCTCCAGAATTTTTAGCCATGTAATGCTAAGCTTAATAAATGATATACATACACACCATTCACACATACATATATATATATATATATATATATATATACCCATACACACATTCCTACACATATATACACACACACACACACACACATACATATATATATATACTCACACACACATTTACACATACCCACTCACACATAGATTCATACATGTCAACTTTTTTCTTCTCTTTTCTGACTTTATTTATTTTTCAAACCCCTTTCAAAGAAATTTTTTTTTTAATTTCAAAAATTATCCCTGTCATTTTCATTTCTACTCCCTGGACATCTTTTCTTACAATCTTCTTGCTTGATTCTATTATTAACCCCAACCATTTAAATTTTGTATTTTGTAAGTACTAATGCAAATACAACTATTGTTAGAACTTGTATAAACATCACTGCTTTCCTTTTTTTAATTTTTTTTTTTTGTCCCTCTTTCTATTGATTCTGAAGCATAATTTGCCTCTTTCTAACCATGTTATTTTTTTCCTTCTTCCATCATCACTGATTTTGTCCACTTTGATGAATTAAAGGAAAACTCTGCTGCCTGAAATTATTACTTAAATTTTTTTTTCTTTTTTATTCAGGAAAAGATAACCCAAATCTTAGCACTAAACTTAGATAGCAATCAAGGGTTGTGAAAATTATAAAAGAAAGAAGCCAGCACACATGAACAGGGCTCATATATCCACACACAGCCTGCACCAACATGTGCACACACTCATATTGAAACATTGACTTATAGCAATCCATTCATATGATTATATACAAATGTGCATATATAATGTTTGTGTACTTGTGTATACATAAACACACAAATATATATATACGTTTTAAAATGACATAAACTCAATACTTTATAATAAGAAAAGTAATATACAATAATTATTAAATATAATAACTCTCAAAGTTTTTCTACAACTTGATTTTTATGAATGTCAATCTTCAGGTAGGTAGCAAAATGGAGTAAAATAAGAAAAAAAGTAATTATTTTACTGTTTAAAATTTGTTCTGGTTTTTATGTAACATAAACCATTATGCAGCACACATATTTTAAAACATGTGTTGCCTGTTAGAATATGTCATATGATCTAACCTAGTAACGTATTAAACATACACACACACATATATATATATATTGAACCAAAGAAGCAAAACAGCTGTGTGGATAACAGAGCCTTCATCAGATGATGACTCTTGGGTTTACATGGTTTCAGAACCAAAGCATTATTACTACTAATACAAAGTACCCCAGCTGAATCTCACAATGCCACCAGATTTTGTTGGTTTTGCATCAATACCAGATGTAATATAAATATATAAGATATTATTGAATCCAGTAAATCAGCATCAATAAAATATTCAAAAATAGAATATTAAATTTAAGTAATCCTGGTAAAGAGCTCAATGTAAATAAAATCCACTGAGCAAATAATTTTCTCTTAAAAAAAATGAATTTATTATCTTAATGTGACCAATTAATGTTTGTTCTTTTAAGAGAATATATATATTGTGTGTGTGCAGCCAAATGTTTGTTTGCATAGCCATGCATACATAAAATGTTTGTGTGCTTGTGTATATGTACACACTGATATATAACATATATGTGTCCATCTAAAAGATAAACCCTTAAAGCCTTTAAATCCAAGTATGTTTTGGCAAATATCAAGTGTCCTTCTAATTATTTAAATACTATCAACAATGGCAGTAAAAATAACAAATCTCATATTAATTATTATCTCTATTCTCTTTTCTATTTAATGATCAGATAATTTTTTTATTTTTTTCACTAAAACAATTCCATACCTGTACATACAAGAGTAGATTAAAAACTTCAGAGACTGACCAAAATACTTTCATGGAATTGGACCAAATAAGGTTTATTTTTTAACATAGTCCAACTTGGATTCATGACCAATATGTATATAAAGTCACATTGCATTTTATATATATAAGTGAATATATATATATATATTTTATATATATAAGTGAATATATATATATATATATATATATATATATATATATATATATATATATGAGATGATTGGTTGAAAAGTTCATATACTGACAAAGACACTCTCATGGAATGTGACTAAATGAAGTTTATTTTTCAAAATAATTGCCATTGCAGTACACATACTTCTTCCATCAGTTTTACAGCGCCTGGAACCCATTTTCAGCCCACCCTCATTAGAAGAATTTTGTAGCCATCTAAGGAATGAGAGAACCTGCATAAATTTAGGATATTCTTAAAATCCCCAAGTTATTGAAAACTTTAGAGTTGTTTTTTTTTTGGGGGGGGGTAATATTTTTTTTTTTACAATAGATAGTTAAATAGTACTTTATTAATTAGTATCAGCTAGAAACAGACTGGTTAGTTAAAGAAATTTATTTTGATTAATTTACAAGGGTCAGCTGAAAAGTTCATAGTCTGATTTAGATATTCTCATGAAATGTGATCAAATGAGGTTTATTTTTCAACATAATCCCTCCTTCAGTCCACAAATTTTATTCATCAGTGATGCAATACTAGGATCTCATTGGTCAAAAACTTCATCAACAACAGATATGCCATCATCTTATAAACTTTTCTGCCCATTCTCGTAATCTGAAATTATTCCTTTCAGTAATTTTTTGAAAAATATTTAAATACAATGCCAAACTGGACCTTTACTTTGTGCCAATCTGGTAAGTGCAACTGAATCTTAATCGTTTTGTTTAACTCTATTAAGTAGACATCTAACTGAAAGTTTTCTAGCCAGAAGCCTTTTTTACAACTTTTCATTCTAGTCTATGGAAAATCATTACTAAAAAAACACAAACATGTTTTTGTTATACATTTGTAGTACAACCTGTAGCCAGCTGGAGGTCATAAATGTTAACCTCTTGGTAACGTTTATTAGTATGTAAGTCCTCTCAAAAAGCAGAGTGGATAAATTTATGTAACTTAAAATCTCACCCTATAGTAGATATTAATATGTTAAGTAATTAATTATGCCAAGACTGTTGGCATTCACTTTGTACTAATGCTCTTGGGGAAATTTTAAGACTGACTAAACTCACTAGCCATGGTTGACAGCCAGTTTAGAAAAAGGAATATTTTGAATTCAAAACCAAAAAATGGAGCCCCCCATAGTTATTAGATATCTGTAACATTATCCTGGCAATTCCTGAAATAATGCTGGTAGTTAGCAATATTGGCCTTTGAATTTTCCTTGGACAATGTCAGTTCATGTAGACAAAGGAGAATTGCTCATCTTTTATATAACTTTGTCCAAGCCTGCACTGAAAGCCAGGCATGGATCCAGCGTCCTATAAGACATATAAATATTACCAAACAGAATTTTGTATTTAATGCTTGTGATAAAAATTTACAGATATGAGTTTTTTTATTTGTTTATTTTTTCTATAAACCTAATAAGACTATTAACTTTATTAAAAGTTTTTATTACAGTATAGTTCAAGTACAATTAATGATGAATAAAAAATTTAAAGAATACCAATATCTCCATATCATTTAATAATCATTGTTCTATGTCCTCATGTCTGGTAACTTATTGATTTTTGCTTGTGAAAGCATGCTTTGTGGCACAAAGTTCACAAACGCTAATTAGCACAAAAGAAAACCTCAACAATAACCTGTTTACCTGCGACTAATTATAAGAGCCATTATGATAATGAAAGCAGAACAATTTGAGTCATCTATAAAGTGTTCACTCGTTGATAGAATTTGGTTTGTTTGTTTGGGTTTTTTTAAAAGTTCTTTTCACTTTGATTTTTCTGTCGGCTATTAAGCATAGAATTGTCAGAAAGTATGAATAAGCTAAAGAATAGTGCGATTTTTTTCTTCTCTGTCTTGTTTCCCCTTTTCATCTTCAAACAAAATATTTTTGGAGGTGGACTAGTACAAGTGTTAATAATGGGCCAATAAGTAGAACCATTGTTTGGTTCGCACATCTGACTAAAAAGGCTAAAAAGTTGAAAGAAGTATTTTATATTGTATTTATAGATGATGCAAAACTATTACTTACAGGCAGAATCAAGTGGTAGACTAATGGACTGGGAATCATACAATGTGGAGTTGAATCAATAATTCGGAATAGATGAGAAACATCAATGACTTCTCAAAGTCATTAACATATCAAAAATTGTTCATACAGATGAATCTCTTTTTTGATATTCTTGATGTTAGTATTTTGGTTAACTTTTTCTTCAGTTGGAATAATCCAAGAGAAAAAAAGATACGTTAGATGAGGGCTGAAGAATGGATCAGCCAAAGCATAGTGTTAAGAATGTAAAGAATAAGAATACAAAGATATTCAATTGAATTTCTAATAAGTTGATGACCTCTGGACCTGTTAAACAAAATACAGTAAAACAAAAAGATAAGCATCCCATTTAGCTAAGCTGACAGATACCAAGGAAGATTCTAACTATATCATAAATAAAATTCCTGACTGCAAGCAAAATTTAAGAATTTTCAAAAACTAATATGCTAAAAACACACTTCATGGTCCCATTTAGGATGATACCAATGCTTCTATTTTGGAAAATGGAAAGAATTCTAATTAGCATTGTATATTTATTTGTGTTATGTGAGGAATTTGTATTTCATTCAGTTGCAAGTTAAACTGTAAATCATTTTATCCTCTCAAAATACTTTAAGTATTAATCTTTAATGAAAAGCATTCTATTATGTGCCATATTTGCCATGTTATGGTCACATGCTTGCATATATATGTATATATATAATGACTACCAAGGACTTACATACATCAGCTCTGTGCAGACATTGGTTGTAGTCTAATGGACCTGCCAGGAGCAATGAATGATAGGAAAGGATGGCAAGAGAGAATCAGGGAACACAAATCTATCAATCTTTTGGTCTGATGGACCATCATCAAGGCAGTACTTTATTGTTCCTATTTCCTATGAGGAAAAAAAATTTGAATGAAAGACATGATTTTTTTTTTTGGTCTTGATTTTCCATATACCTGAATGAGAAGTTGTAAATAAAAGGCAGTAACTTTGGTTTCTGGCTAGGAAACTTTCATTTAGATGTCTACTTTATTGAATTAAACAAAAAGATAAAGATTCAATTTAGCTAACTTGAAGGACACAAAGTAAAGGTCCAGTCTAACATTATAAATCTAACCATAGGCTAAAAGTTATAGATTTTTAAAAACTAATATACTCAAAATATACTTTATGGTTCTATTCTTAACTACAGAATGTTTGATGACTCTCGTTCTGTTTTTTAATTATTTGATGATAGTCAGACAGACGAAAAGGACATTTAGTTAATTACAATAATTTTATCCATGGATATAGTGGGTCCCTATTGTAACTGTGGTCCATGATGATATTAATTCTTCTACTCATCAAATTAATGAAGAATTCTAATTAGCATTTCATAGTTATCTCCCTTATATTGAGAATTAGGATGGTTGCATAAATGACGTTTGACACTAATGAAGATCTCACAAAATTATCATTCATTTGCAAATTGAATTTGAAATTGCTTTATTCTCTTGGAAGATTTTAAGTGTAGTGTCCTACTAAAAATCCCAATATGATGTATCATTTTTTGTTGGGTTTCAATAAAAACTTTAGTACTATATCTATCTATCTATCTATCTATCTAGATAGATAGATAGATAGAGAGATACGAGTCATATTGCTGACTAATATATTGCAAACTGTTCTTTTGTTGAGGATAAGACAATATATAAAGTCAGCACTAAAAACTTTTGTTTTTATCAAGACTGGTGCAGGTTTATATTTACAGAACATCTAATGAAAAACATGCTCATTATCAAAAGTTTTTAAGTGTTAGTTTACTTGGATGTATCTGTACCTTGTATAAGCTGATATTTGCTAAATTTTTACCCAACCGGCTTTCAATGGCTTGTGAGAGCAGTTTGCTAACATTGCAGTACAACAGTTGCTCAGAAGACATTGACTATGCCAGGGCTTTTCCTTAATTTTTTGTTAGCCAAGCCAAATTTCTAATTTCTGATACATTTAAAAAGAAATTGAGTGAAAAATTAATTTGGTTAATTGAACCTGTCTAAATTTCTGAGACGAGGAGTTGATATTATTTAGATTAATTTTTTTACATATAATGAGCGATTTACACTATTCAGACTATTATCATCATTTTGATTGTTATACTCACTGTGTTTCAGCTGCTGTACTCTCTGGCCTTCTTCAACTATATTTTGTCATTATCAGTTGCAATCAGGAAATTTCAAACTAAATGCCTTATCTAACTCATTGGTTCTCAACATGAGCACAATAATTTTTTGAGATGGGCCTAGAGTTAACTCAAGGTTGGTTTTGAAATTCTAGTTTTTTTAGTTTTTAGATTTTGTTTTTTTTTGGGGGGGGGTTCACTGGTGTAAAATTATGGAAACAGATACTCCTTTACCTTATTTTCAAAGATAAATAATTCAAGATTCATATTTTCTACAGCATTTTACTTTTGTAAATAAAGTGTATTTCCTGTTAGATGGAATTCCTATTTGTTCTTATGTGGGCCTGAATTTTTTTTTATACCAAAAATGGATCTCAAGGAAGAAAAGGTTCAGAAGCACTGAGTACAAGAGTTGACTGTTTTCATTAATAAATTATTCCAAGGTATGAACAACGGGTTGAGAACTTTCTACCTCTGTGGATAAAAATTTCCCAAAGGTTACCAACAATGATGACACCTGAAGAAGGCCAGAGGGTGTCATGGCTGAAACATTGTGTATATAACAACTGAAATGAGAACAATAATCTGGTTTGAGAGATTAATATAAATAACAATGGAAACTCTTATTCATACTCCTGATGATAACACATTTCAAACAATCCATTCTTCAGCCATCATTAGGTGCATAATCGAAAAGAAGAAACATATAAGAAGAGATTCAATATTTTGAAGTATGTATATTCACGGAAAAGGAAGTCAGTAAATTTGCTGTAGCCTCTTGAGGCTGATATACAAATAATCATTTATTGTCAGGTACCCAAAAGAACCCTTTCCGTAACTGGTTTTGATGATTTCTTGAATAAATTCTGAGAGCTAAAAGAAAGAACAAGTGTCATGTATCATGCAACTTTCCGAAACATAAATATTAGCTTAATATTAAGGGATCACAGCCTATGCAAGATACTATTTTTGTGTGTGTAAATAGTTGATCAAAGCATAGCCAACTGGTACACTTACAATTTCCAGCAGCAAAAGTCAATAGTCTTCGATAGTATCAGATGATATGTATGTATTCATTAATATATATATTTGCATATATGTATGTATGTATTTACTTATATATATATATATATATATATATGTGTGTGTGTATTCATTTAAATATATATGTGTATGCATTTATATATATATATATGTGTGTGTGTGTGTGTATTTAAATATATATACATATATATATATATATATATATATATATATATGCCTGTATTAATACATCTTTTTGTATTACTCTTTACATATACATGGATGTATATATTTATTTATATTTTTTATATATTTATATATCGATGTTTATTTATATATATATGAAAACAAAAACTTATTGGAAAAATTCCACAAAATATAAAAATTATAATTTGAAAAGTGAATAAAATTAAACACAGACAACAGATTCAATTGATATTTCAACTTTAATCCATTGTCTCTGATCAGTTTTGTCCATTTTTCCACTTATATTTTTTACGTATATATATATATATATATATATATATATATATATATATCTTCACTCATCACAAATAGAATAAAGTCATAACATACAAGATCTTCGTTTTCTATTTAATTATGTCTTAGGTACATAACCAAAGTGGAACTTGTTAAAAGACCTATACAGGAAATCTGAAGTATATGGTCATTTCCCATCAACACATTAGTTGCATTACCAAAAATTTAGAGAATAAATATCATTACATGATAAATAACATCTACTTATTAACAATCAATAAATGATAATTAGAATTTATAAATTACATGTATATCATGACATGTTTACATAAACATAAACTGTATAGGAAAGCCATAAACATAGCCAGTATAGGAAAGATTTTGGTCCACTTATCAAAACTTTGACTCATGAGTGGGCATCTAAACTTTTGCAAATCTTTTAACTCTTCCATGCCTCTATGATTAAACTATTCATGTACTTGTAAAACCCACGATACCTTATTACTACCATATCGCAGCTTTCTCTTGAATTTATTGCATGCCAGCATGAAACTCTTTTGTTGATATATATATATATATATATATATATGTATATATCACTGATTTTACAAGTACAAGATTGACCTTTCTTTCACAAACCGAATTCTGAATTTTCCTTTTTCTCAATGAATTATTATAATATTCTGGAGTTTTAACTGGAAATCAAACAGTGGATTGATCCAATTCTGGATTTGCTGAAATTTTTCTCTATATCTACAATCTTTTATTGTTCATTTCATTCTTTACTTCTGAATTATATAATGCTCCCACTCTCAATACAACTGCCATCTCTTTTAAAACAGAATGCCCATTCATGTAATTTAAATCCTATATAAATTCATATAAAAAATCATAGAAGTAAAAACAAGTATTTCAAAATACAAGCAAATCATTGCAAAAAGTTTCATGCCTTTTTTGTTACAATTTGTTTAAATTTTAAAATACTTATTTTTACTTATATAATAACTCTATTGATAGTGAGCACTTTTTTTTTACTTTATCCTGAATATTAACATTTTTCTGATAGGTGTTATAAATAAGTAATCTATCAATATATATATATATGTTTCAGTAAGTAATAATTGTAATAAGTATAAGATATCTACAAAAAAAAGACAGTTTCAGAAATCTGTTTAAAATAAACTATTTAAGATATTTACACTCACAACACATAATCTTGTAGAGAAACATATAGTTTATTATTAAGGCTTTCAGTAGCACCAGGTGTTTCATTATTAATCAGAGTGTCAAAACCTTTTGCTACTGAGAAGGTATTTTTTGTGTTTAAATTAAAGAAAACAAACTATTACTGTCATACAACAGTATTTTTGAACGCATTTTGGGAAATTAATTCTGATTAGACAGTCAGTCTACAATTGGTACAAGATATATGAAACAACAAAATTAGTATCCAAAAAACAACTGAAGGCATGTTCGTACAAGTTACTCATGGAACTTGCAGAAATCCACAAGATCATGAATCAGTTCCATACTAGACTGTAAAATTTCCCAGAAAGAGTTGGGAATGATCTCATACAAACTGCAGATATTGGAAAATCTAACTGACCAGGAGAAAACCCACACATATGATTTCTCTACAGAAAGGCTGGAGCGTTTTGAAAATTAAGATCTATAGAACATTTAATTTTTCTGTTAGTTGCAGAAATAAACTACTTAATAAGTACTTCTCTTCAAAATATTATACTGTTGATGTCTATCTAAATATCTTGTTTCAATGAATTTTTGAAACTATCCATTTCTTTTATAGACACCCTTTATCTATCTATCTATCTATCTATCAGGGTGTTGGAAAGTAATTACATTTTACCATAGATATAAAAACAAATGCAATTTAAATTTTTTTTAGATATTTGATCAAAAATCTAATTGACTTTATTTTCAATGACTGCAGCACAATTGGAAGGTAGATTTCCAATTCCAAGTTTAAATAAATCTGGGGTTTTTCCCTCAAAAATTTTGAAAGACCATTTTCAACTTCTTTGTTTCTGAATGTTTTGCCACTTATGAAAAGTTCTAATGATGAAAATTTAAAAAAATCTGTAGGTGCTAAATCTAGAGCACGTCAGCGATTTGGAAGAATCCACCATCATAATGACCTTATCTTTTCTTGACTTAGTTGGTATAGTGTTGTTAAAAATAAAGCTGATTATATATTTGATAATAATATTTAACTAAATTTAATTTACATTTGTTTTTATATCCTCTCTGGTAAAACATAATTACTTTCTGAACACCCTAATGTGTATATATATATATATATATATATATATATATATAACCTAACATTTCAGATGTTTATCTGTACAATATATGAGAAACATTTCAACTGATTCAAAATCTTTTCGTGATTTTTTTTAATATTCTTTTGAGGGGGAAAATTTGCTACTGTTAGTCACTAAAACTTAAACGGATTTTTTTATGTATAATTTTTTATAACTTCTACATCCAAGGTTAGCTTGGTTTGTATTTACTTATATACAATTAACATAACCATCCTAATGTACGTATTGTACTTCTTTCAATAAAATTTTAAAAAAAAACAAAAAAACTTGTAAGTTCAAAATTTTTAAAGGATAAAATTCTTTTTTTTAATCAAAAAATGAACAAATTTTTTTCTTGGAGACTTACCCTCTTAATTGATTGCAAATTAGGTTATATGAAACCAGAGCTTCATTTCAGGCACAGTTTTTCCTTCTTTTTTCTGCCAGAAAGAACAAAGAAAAAGTAAAAATGTAAATACTTTCTTATATTTTATTATTGTTTTTTTTTTATTTTGTTTTTGGTTTTTGGTTTTTCTTTTTGTTTTGTTCTGTTTTTTTTTTTTTGTTGTTGTTGTTTTTTTTTCATGTAAAAAAAATGTGTTTATTGTTTGTGTGTCTTTTGTCTTTTATTTGTTCTTTCTTTCCTTCTTTTTCTCTGTCTGGATAGAAAAAACTTATATTAACTTACATGTTTCACATAAAATAACTACTTGTTAATATTAAATGATAGTCATCAAAAAGGGTATTCACATCCATTATGAAAGACACTTAACTTTGAATTGTATGTATCAACATTGTCTTGTTGTTATTGTTCCTTGTTCAACTTCTTCCTCATCTACCATTGTCATTCCGTAATTAATTGTACGAATTTATGTTTAAATTTGTTAATTATCCTAATAATTAAATTGATTAGTCGCTAACTTTTACATGTTTGTCCAGTAATCACTTTACATGTCACTGGTTGATTGTTTTGTTTCCCTGTTTCTTTTATTTTCACCTTAACTATCTTTTTCTTTTCTTTTTCTCTCTTTTACATTAATTTATTTTCTATTTTTACTTGGCTATTTTATCTTTTTTATTAATTTGCTATTATCTCCCTTGTTTAACCTCTATTTTCTTTTTTAAATCATTCTTTTTTTTTTAAATTCCATTATCATTTCTTTATATCTGTCATTTTATCTTTATTTATTTATGCATGCATGCAACTTAAAAAAAAAAAAAGAAGAGAAAGCAACAAAAAAAAACAACATTCAGCCGATCTACTTGAGTTAATTCATTTTGGGATTCAGAGAAAGGCCAACATATTGCCTTTGTTTGCAAACTAACAAGAATAATTTTTCAGTAATTAGGATTTCTGAAATTTTATTTCATACATATCTGTCCTGCTTTGCTACTTCTGTAACAAAGGATCGACTCTTTCTGAGACTTACACCTGGTTTGTAAGTTTGCAAGAACATGTCTTCAGCTTCTGAAAATATATATAGACAATGTTACAGGAATATCATGTAGATATCATGACTTCAATATATATCATACTTCCAGCAAACAATTTATTTTGGGCTTTTAGATATGATGGTTGGTTTAATATATATATATATAGCAGTGAAAGAAATAGTTTAAACAAACGTGACTTGAAAAAATTTCTCCAAGTAGTTGACTATATTGACAGATAGTGTACATTTTAAAGTTCAGAATAAAGAATGAAGGCATGTTACCCAAAATTATATATACTAATAAAGAAATATACATTCTTAATAACAAATGAACTGATTTTAATAGAGATTGGTTTTGAGTGACATAGATCCTGTGGAAAGCTTAGAGATCTATTTAAGTCTGTTTATATAACCACTGATGGTGGATAACAAAGTCCAGCTTTAAAGATATAAAGAAGTCTATGTGATTAGTCCAAAGATCTCTATGGAACTGGATAATGATTTGATAGTTTGAATTTTTACTTTTATTTTTAAATTATGTGCTTCTCTTGATTAACTTCTGGTAAATAAAAACTTGTATGTTGCTTTTCTTTTTAAATGACGTTTAATAAGTTGTTTTATCTCAGTTGTGGTAAACACTTTCTGTTCAATTTCAGCAACAGTATAAATAGAAATAAAAACCATATATGGCAGCCTAATAATTTCATGTTTTCACATGCTACATTCTGAAATATCTAACTAGTGGGATGAAAGGATGGTACATAGAAAACATGGAATATTAAATAAAACTAGGTTTTCATTACAAAAGATCTTTAAAAAAAATGAAATCTATTAAACAATAAATGCAATAAAGGTAGCTCTGGAAAATTCAGTTGATGTCATAATTTATTTCATTTTTTTTTCATTGACATCAGTTATAAATAAGTAATCAATATATATATATATATATATATATATATAAGTTTAAAATTCTTTACATTACCAAAGTTAAATTTTAGTTTTTTTATTTTTATTTCTTTCTTTAAAGAGTTATAGTGGTGTCCTAAACCTATTTTCATATGTATCATATTTCATTTTGTTTAACTTATTTTCATATATGCTGACATGTCATTTCATTTCATTTGTCAGTGTTACTGATGTTCAAAAATTATCAAAGTTAAATTCTTAATTTAGTAAAAACTTGAGTAATTGTATATATATATATATATATATATATATATATATATAGACCATTGGCCTAGGGGTTAGAGTGTTCGCCAATGGCCCGGGAGACATGGGTTCAATCCCAGGTCGCGTCATACCAAAGACTCAAAAAATGGTACTTGATGCCTCCTTGCTTAACACTCAGCATTATAAGGTAGGGATCAAGGGTAAAGTAGAGCAATCCAGGGAAGGAGTAGCGCCCTCCCCTTGGTGTTGTAGCTATCGAAAAGGGAGCCTTCGGGTTACCCTCGACTATGGTCGCCAATTTATTATCTATTTTCACATTTTGTCCAAGTTAAAAGCATGGTAAAAACAACCCAAAGCTGAAAATTTTTAGACCTTATTTTTCCAATGCAGATATCATTGGGGAATGAGAAAAGGTTTGGTAAATGGAATGGCTTTGGACTTTTTACCAAAAGTTTTCTCATTCCTACATAAAAAAATAAGGTCTAAAAATGTTCAGCTTTGGGTTAATTAAACTTACCACGCTTTTAACCTTGAGTAATTGATTCAGACATTTTATTGAATATCAAAACTATTTCTTTTAAATATGAATTTGACTACTTATAACTAAACTCATCATATATAGTTTAGAAGACAGGTCTCTCTAAGGTTGAAATTATGTTTATTAAATCATCCATACTAAAAAAAACTTCTTTATAATGAAAATAATGCAACCTAAATTCATTCTTTTCTTACATAAAATTTTGTCTAATATATCATTTGGATACTAACAATGTAGTTAAGAAATATGACAGAAAAATGAAAACAAGGTTTTTGAAACTGTTTTCATTTATCAGTTATATTTCTAACAATAAAAATCTATCTATAATTTGGACAAAGTCATTATCATTCCAAAAGTTGTTAAGATTACTAAATTCATTCTTTATGTTGCTTTTATTATTACTAGAATATTTTTCATCAAATTATCCTCTCTGGGACAAGTGTTTAAATAATTCTATGACAAATTATTTTTATTGTTATTTACTAAACTTTGCTTAGGTTGCTTATAGTACCTGATGTAAAATAGCTGTCCATCTAAGTATTGCTACTTAACCTAGGGTGTCTGATAGGAACTGATACTTTTGTCATGACTTGAGAAAGTTTTTCATTGTTATTTTTAGTTAATTTTCTATAATGTTTCATTCAAATATTGAATAATTTTGAGAGAAACAAGACTAAATATATGCCAAACCTAGCTTAAGATGATTCAAGGCCATGGTAAGATAAATGGAGATGGGAAAAGTATGTTATGTTACTCAGAGAAAACTGGTTATCCTTGAAAATTAGCATTTGAAATCCTAGCTTTTTCCAAAGTTGAAACGCCAAATCCCTTAAAGACAGTAGTGAGAAATATTTAATGATTTCAACCATGCATAGGACATTAACAAAATGCTCATATAATTTTGTTGCTGCCTATAGAATTAACTTTAGAAAAATATTTAAAAATTTAGCTTAATACAACTAGAAAGTCATTGTTGTCAATTCAGATTTTTTTTCCTTCCATATGTAAAATAAAAGCCTTTAAAAATAGATTTATGGAAGAACTAAAAATTAAAAAAGAAACTCTTAAAAATTGAAATTCGTACTGCTAGATCTTTAATGTTAATTAAGATTGTGGTTATTTTGCCTTCCATGTGTAAAATAAAAATATGTTGTTTTTTTAAGATAGGCTGAGATTTTTGGAAGTACTAGAAATATTTTTAAAATAGCTCTTAAAAATTGAAATTTTACAAATATATCTTCATTGTTAACTAAGATAATACTTGTTTATGCTTTCCATTTGTAAAATAAAAGTTTTTTAAAGATAGGCTTAGCGTTATGGAAGAACTGAGAAGAAAGAAATTATCCATTTATCAATGCTTTGTTTTACAATGCTATGGACGTAACTATATTCCTAGTATCATTTCTATCATTATGATGGGTTTATTTATGTATGAATTATTACTTCCGCCTAGGATCAGAGTGTAGTATATGTGCACTCTGCCAAGTATCAGTGTCACTTTGCAGTACTTCTGTCTAGGATTAGTGTAACTCCCTGGCCTTCAGACTTTGGTCAGAGTAAGGACAACCAGTCTAAGAGAAAGAAAAAATCTGAATTCAAATCCACTACCTATGTTGTAAGGTAACATGCCTTGGTAGAGTGGTAAAACCAGGAGTGTTAATCCCTAAGGAGGCTTGATATGTTCAGCTTCATCCTGGCAAATCCTGCATTGACACTAACATCAAGTTATATAGCATCTTCCCTTCCACTTGGATAGCATTAGAGTCCAGAAAATGGGGGAAGCCTACCACATGGGCAACTGTTGGTCTTCCATACAACTTTACCCAGGCCTATGATAAGATCCAGGTAAAGATCCTTAGTTTTGCAAGATGGATAGATGTCATAAAAAAAATAATAGTCATATCTTGAAGGAATCATTTTTTTTTCTCATAAAAGATAAAAAGCTAAACTCATTTTATTTTTGGTTGAATGGTTTCTTTATTTTTAGTTATAGAATATGATCTTTTTCTCAATTTAGTACTTAATTGCTATGAAATTATTACTTTTATTTTTATGTAACTTGCTTAGTAGTCCAGGTTGAAACCATGGTAAGAGTAAGCCAAACTTTTTGGACCTTATTTTTTTATGCAGATATCAATTGGGAACAAGAAAAGTTTTGGTTAACAGTTCAAAACCACTCCATTTACCAAAAGTTTTCTCATTCCCCAAAGATACTTGCATTTGGAAAAATAGGGTCTAAAATAAGTTTAGCTTTCAGATACTTTTACAATGCTTTTAGTCTGACCTATAGATCTTGCTTTTAATACTTCTTTTATTTATTTCTGAACAACTTTTATATTACACGTTTTATCTAATTTTTGTTTGTTTGTTTGTTTTTGTTTTGTTTTGTTTTCCTGTAGACTGAGTGTTTATTTATTTCAAGTTAATTTTAAAAGGCTTTTTTGTTTGTTTGTTTTTCTTTTTTTGTTTTTGTTATGTCTATCTTGTATCTTTTTTGGTCGTTTTTAATACCTTGTCATTTTTGCGTTTTGTTTTTTTATTTTGTTTTGTTTTTTGTTTTGTTTTTTGTTATTTTTTTTATTTTTCAGTCTTGTTCCCAATATAATCTTGTTCAATTTTCTCTCTCTATGTTTTATAGTTTCTTTTCTTAATATTAAAAACCTGTACCATTTAATTTTCAGCAATTATTTCAATTTTATTTCTTTTTCTTTTCCTCCTGTTTTTTCCCCCATTTCTATCCCTTTTTTTCTAGATTTCAATTATTTTTTAAAAAGTTTTATTCTGTTCATTTTATTATATTTATTTTTTTCCTCTTCTTTCCCCAGTCCCACCCCTAAATTAACCCAATTTGTTTTTCAGCATTTATATTCACTATCAACTTTGTACATTTACATATGCATACATAATGTAGCTTTAGACTGTGTCCCAATAATTCATCAACTAACTCTTCTAATGGTCAGCACTAATTTTTCCCTTCTTTTTCTTTTATTTCTTAACAGGCTACCATGATGATTTACCTACAGGCCTACCAACTAAACCCAATGGAGCTACATATATACCTCCTGTGGTACGACCAATTGGTAAGTCAATCCTTTCTCTGCTGGATTTTGTCTACTGTAGTGAAGTCAGCTGTAGTTGTCTGCCCCTGGATCAGATACTACTATATATCTAAAGAGCTTCTCTCTTACTGACCACAGTTCGTAGTGCACTTCCTGGGCTGGCCACCTGGCACAAATGCCAGGTGGTTACATTTCTCCACTAGACCTGGCCTCAAGAAGCTGTTCCTCCAGATCTTTACCTGCTTGAAGGACTAGATTTATTGCTTGGTGCCTGAGCTGCCCTAAGAAGAGAATACCAACCGGGTTAAGAATTTTTGCACTTGCCGCACATGAGTCTCAATTTGTGTGCAGCCCTCACCATAAATCGACCTTGTGCCATATTCTGACACAGATGTTAGAAAAATACCAATTAATTCATTATTTGTTTATGTCTCATTCAGCATCTTCCCTTTTTTTAACATCTTTATACATCAACCATTAAAAGAAAAAATCTTTGCACAGAACATATACAGTATTAATATTAAAATACAGATCAAATTCTGATAGTTCCCAAAATGCCCTCTTAATTACTTTTTCTTACCATTACTTCTGAATTAATCCAATTCAATTGTAAAATTTTCTACATTATTACTGTTCTTAATCTGATTAGGCAATTTGTTCTAAAAGTAAAATTATATTACTCCATCAGTAAAAAAGTTCAATTGGTTTTTTGAAATCTGCCTTGACAGTAAATTTCTATTTTAAGGGAAAGTATTTAAAAAAATGACCACCATAATTAGGTTGATTGGTTATGTGTTATGGCATATCAATTCGTGTAGGTTATTTAATGCCAAATCCTGTTTATATATATATATATATATATATATATATATATATATATATGATTTGTAAATGAATAGATTATTGGTAACATCATTTCTAAAGAAGCCAGAGGTCATTTGCTTACATACTGTTAAATGGTTTCAAGTATTGCTATTCATTGTTTGTACATGATTAAATGGTTTCAAACATTGTGATTTAATACTAATATTCAGTTTTATAGTAATCATTTGTTTGCATACAGTTAAATGGTTTCAAGTATAGTAAATGATTTTATTTAACCCATATATGAGACCCTAACAGGTACTATTCCTCCAGGTCAGAGTGAAAGTTTGAGTAATGCCAATGAAGGGATACTCCACACTCCCTAAAGTTCCAGAAGTGGAACCTCACCATCAGATGGTTTTGTTTCATGTACTGGACACTTGTAAGAAGAGTGGCTTACCATTCTGCAGAGATACAAGCAGTATATTCTACAACCCTAGCCAACTGACTGCCAAAATTTGAAATTCCATCATTTTCATAGTTTTAATAAAATACAGTTATGTTATATTCGAATAAAGCTTCAAGTCAAGTTCTTACCGCATTCATCTTTTTTACAAGTTCAAATACTTATTAGCATATTTATATTTTTACTCATTATTAATACAAGTTAGTACTATCTGAATTTTCTAAAAGCATCACCTATGAAACAATGTTTCATTGCCATATATCTTTAAAAAATGTCTTGTCACTAACCTACCTCAATGGTTAACATAGAAATGAATTGGTAAGTGATCAGTTGGGATCACCTGACCTGCTCAAGGTATGAAAACAAAGCTTCTGCTCTCTAGTCAAATTAGACAGATTGCTATCACTCAAAATCTACATAGACACATCCAGGGTATTTTGTAATTTTTTCCTCAGTTCCCTGTTACTGTCTTCTCAAAATAAATATTTGAAATTTTTGGGTAAAAACAATATTAACCAGTACCAACTGTTTTTTTTTTTTTTTTTTTTTTATTGATGACTGTGTTGTCTCCCCTTCTTTTTATTATACAAGGTCATTTTGGAAAAATTAATATCATTTCTGTCCTTTTTTTGTTTCATTTGCCTAGACCAGTATTTCTCAACTGGTATTTCCTGGAACCCTAGGGTTCTGCAAGAAATAAAAATAAAGTTATAGATGAGATAGATAATAATACTGGTATATAATATTTTTGTGTAGGAGTTTAATGAGTCCCACAAGGGTGAAAAAGTTGAGAAACGCTGTCTTACACGATGTAGTTACTTAGATGTTTATCCCTCAAATGATATAAAAAAATTTAACACTGTATATTTAGTGTTAACTCTTTGTAAAATCAACTAACCCTTTGAAAATATGGATATTTCTGCAATCAGAAGAGAAATACTGGTTTGCGGCCGTACGCGTTATATGTCATCTGACATTCTTAAGTAACTCTTACACTTAAGCTCAAGGGAGATAACTTTGGCATATTTTAATCTATATAACCATTGGAAAAAATTATTAAGAAACCAAACGAAAAATGTACAATCTATGTAATTCTCAAACCTCTCCCCATATAATAACCCTAGATGGAATGACATGACATTAAAATCAATCAATCAATCAACATTTTCATGGAATCTCAAAAATATAATTTGATCAAGTTAGACGATCAATCAAATATAACTTTGGGTAAGCAATCAGTCCAAGAATTAAAAATTGGAAGCTGGCGTCCTTAACCTTTGCCCAGTGACTTTGTTTGGGAAAACAAGATTTAAAAATAGACAATCCTAATCAAAAATTGGCACTTTTTGATCTGTCATAGTTCTGCCTCATAAAAATTTGAAAAAAAAATTTTCATGAATAATTTTATTTTTTTTACACATAGTAGAACTTCAACTTTGAGAATTTGCCAATTTGAAATTAATTGATTTCTTATGGAATTAAATGGAGAGGGTTCTATCCCCTACATAAATACAATGACAAAATGGTCACTGACTTATCATCATATTTATACACGAGTTATCTTCTCTTTGTTTTAATACTTATGATGGAGGTGGATATTGCTGATGTTGTTGAAACCATTGTATCTATGTACTAGATAGCATAATCGCAAAGAAAGTCAAAACAAAACAAAAATAAATAAAAATCAGACGCCATCTTCCCATTTTACTAACATAGTTGATAGTATCATCTCAAAGAAAATTAGAATTCACATAGTGAATTTTTTTTTTCTTTTAATTTTTACTAGACAAGACTGGGAACAATCAGAAGGTTGCAAGAATAAATCTATGAACCCACTCTATTCAAAAAGTAATCTAAAGTGAAGATCAAGCTTAGTATGGATTTATCCAACTCCTCCTCCAGATTTGAAATGAATTTATCTTATAGTAAAGAGAGGGCTACACACTAATTAAGACTTGCGTATTACCATTTACAAAAACTGTTTGATCCTCTCAACATTCCCCTTCAAGGGAACCTCAAGCATTGGGAAATTAACTCAGCCCTGCTAAGCTGGTATTGCCTACAAGAAAGGCCCCCTGGGATCAGGTGATTAACTTTAAACTCTCCTACCAATATGAATGCCAGATGAACCCTGGAATGTCAGGAAAATATGATTAAGCTTAGTAATAGAAAAAAACATTTTTATCAAGAAATTATCATCTTGTTTTTTTTTCTGTTTTCTTTCTTTTATGAATTTTAATTAATTTATCTATTTTATTTTATTTTTTTTTTTTAGGGCCTCGACCCAAACCCCCAGTTAATGTGACTGTGAAACTCTTACATGGTGCTGTTAACATCACATGGTCTGCTCCTGAGAAATCCAACATCTCCATCTTCTACTATGTAATAGAGTACTGTAACAGTACGATATGGCGACGACTAGAAGATGTGGTCCTCACACCGAAGACATGGTTTGTGATGCGTGATCTCAGGCCAGGAACATATAAATTCCGTGTGTTTTCCTTCAGCCTACTTTCCTACAGTCAGCCCCAAGAGTCAGAGGAAATTATAGTCCCTGAAGGTATGTATGGAGATGTACACAATCAACCACAAGTTACTAACTACAGAAACATATTGGCGATATTGTTTTAATGATTAATAAATCTTATGTTTCTTTGTTTTATTTTTTAATGCAATATATAAACTTTCACTTTCTTTTCATGTTTTTCTCTACTTCTTTTGTCTTTCATTTTTCTAAATTTTTTCTAATCCAAATATTGTATCATGTGCTATCAGCTTCACCTGCAAACTAACTCTTTGTCTATAGTTGTCTTGTTTTTTTTATATATATAATGCCATCTTCATCTTTTTCATCTAAATGTTGTCATTGAATATATATATATATATATATATATATATATATATATATATGTCTTTGTTTTTTTTTATATGCTGCTTAATAGTCATTATAACTTTAAAAAAAACAAACAGATAATACACTTCACAACAAAACAATGATTTTTATAATTTTTTCTATGGGAAACATTTTTTCACCTCTCTATTTTCACAGGACATAAATTCTCTTCATCAAAATCCTTTACAAACCAAAACATTTTAAAGTTCTAACTTAATGATATAGTTTTAACTTTGCAGTATTTTTCTTAAGCATTAAAATACAAGTTTAATTTTAAAATTAGACTTTGAATAATTTGAATCAAAACTTCCATATAGCAGACTTTCACTAATCTAACATTCAGTAATGCCAGATTAGTGAAAATATTAGATCACAGGTTTACCTCTAAACAACAGCTAATTGTTGCATCATTTTAAGTCTTGAAGATTATTTGGGAAGCATATGGCCAAAACCTAACCACATCAGCAATGGCACTGTGGTTTCAGTATCAACTAGATTTTTATGGGTGGAGTTGCTAGCCTCACAACTTCTGATCATAAATTCAGTTTTCCTTCTCTTAGAGTGGTTTCCTTTCCTAGCAAGAGCCCAATCTACCCTACTATTTATCTATTACTGGTGGAAAGAAGCGATAAATTCATGCCTTTCCCAAGACACAAAAAATATCAATGGCTTTCCCATAAGCACAAAGTGAAATGCAAAGAGTTTTTTTTTCTAGGATTCAAATTTGTATTGCTGAGTTCATTTCTATGAGGTTAACAGTTAAATCAGCTGAACCACTGACTGCCTAATCATACTTTTAAAATATCATTGTGGTAATACTGGACAATGGCCATATGCAATTTGCATATAAATGAATGGGACAGATATATAATCATGCTACTAGGAGAAAGGGAAGGTATATAAAGAGAGGATATAGAAATACAGACTGGAAATAGAATAATTTACTTGTTAACATCATAACAATCATATAAGTCAGCACAAATGAGATAATACAGGAACAGAAACATTAAAAAAACAAAGAAGCTAAGCAAATTTTAATGAAGTAGTATACTGTATAAATAGATATAGAATAAAAGGTACAAGTAAATATACAAGAATTGACTTACTAAAGAAATTTGAGTATCTCCACTTCTGTAGACTTAGATACATTCAGGCATTTGCAGCAAGTTAGTGCAGTGGCATGGTAAATTTGGAAATATAGTGGTCCAGAAAATTTCAAATCAGTGCTGAATTAGTGAGTGAACAGGTAATCAGATTTAGGAAATTCTACCTGTCATTAAAATTAACAGATGTGCTAACAGCACAGACTCTCTTGACTCTCTCTTACTATTCGTTCCTGTTGGTAATCACTTTTAGCAGATTCTCTAGGCGTCTACTCAAAGATGAAGAATTTAAGTCCTTGATCATCAGCCAACACTGGTTTGTCCATGTGTAGGAGTCCATAGGAGAATGTTGCTTATAAGTTTGTCTTTACTTACTCAACATGTCTTGTTCCTTTTACTTGAATGGTCTGTGAGATGGAAGGTAAGTGGCCAAAGAATTGCTGTTTTGTAGGATGCTGCTTAAAGAATTTGTTTAAAACAGCATGCAGAATTCTTGTGTGCAAATGATGCAACCATTCAGTAGTACTGACACAGGCACACCTTGGAAGAATTCTCATTTTATTTTATAATAGATATCAGATTTCCATATGGTCATTAACCTGTCAATAGCAGACCATGCCTTACCTATGCATTTGTTGACATTGTTTTCAGTAGATGAGATATTGCAAGCAAAATTTCAATGTACTTTTTCTCTTTAAACTTTCATTCATCCTAATGATACTGAAGTGAATCATTTTTATGCTTATTTGACGTAAACTAGATCCATCAGGATGGGTTCAGATTAACCATCATTAATGGTGTATTCAAAAAGCTGTATTTACCAAGACAGAAATAAAAAAGAAAAAAAAAAAGAATTAAACATTAATTTTCTTCGAAATAGTCAACTCACTAATTCCTTTTCCCCATACAAAGATGTGTGCACAGATAAACAACTTATATAATAAAGACTAATGAAAAACTTGCTGGAATAACCATGTTCAATGACAAGGAAATTATTTTGGAGCAAATTAACATATTATTTATTATGAAAAATTGTGAGGCACTGAGTAAAAAGGTTCATTTTAAGATAAATTGTTTATTCCTTATGTAATAATATAGAAGAGTAATATCTGCTGCTATATGTTTTGTTTTTACTTGTATTTTATATAACAGCCTACTCTGTTTAAACTGAATTTTTTTTTAAATACAAAAAACAACTTGAGGTTACTATTCAAACATATATCCAGGACTTTTTTTTCAAATAAATTAATCCATTTTCAGAGGGCCATTCCTCCAAATTGCTCATATTGTCTAAAAGGAGTATGAGTTATATTTATGACCCATTGGCAGAGGAACCCCCATAAAGGGGAATGCTGATAAGATTGGGACAATTTTGCATCTACCACACAAGAGGCTTGCTTCCTGGTGGTGGTGGTTTGGGGCTAGGGTATCCATGTTAACTTGACCTACACTTTCAACCCTAAGCAGTATTGATCCATAAATAAATAATCCAATTAGTTTTTACAAGAACTATGTTAGTAATGATAATAATTTTTTTTTTTTCTTTATATAATAATAATATTATCTTGTATTAATAGTTAAGAACATTATAATAATATGCATTATATATCTTTTTTATAGTGATTATAAATTCAAAATAATAAATGAAAATTCTTTATCCAGTTAGTGCTATAAATTTATAGAAATTTCAATTCATTCTGCATACATACTCTTAATATTTCACATTTTCTAATTTTTTTAAAACATTGACACCATCTCACTCGTATTGTCATATATATAAGTCAATAAGAAGTTTTAGCTGTAGTTTTATAGCCACTTCTAATACTTACCGTTTCTTTATTCATTCATCTATCCAACTTCTGATTTTCTATTCTTTGAATTCTTGTTCAGCTCTCTGGCTTTTTTTCTTAGAACGTAAGTATAACAGGAAAACCATTTCTCCTTCACATAGTACAAAGCAGTCCTAAGCATTACACTATTATTGACCAATCACATCCCAGTGTTAACTGACCAATCACAATCTAGTAACAATAATCAGTACAGCTTGCACTTCACAATTTCTTTTAGACACTCTATCTCACATACATACACACACACACAAACATTCAGAAAAGAAAAGCAATAGAAAGAAATAATCCTGCAGCAAAAGTTATTTGTTTAACCCATCTATCTTGTGTTTGTTTTCTTGTTACCCCCTAATATTTTTACATCTTCTTTTCAGCCTTTCTTCAACAGCAAGCAAGAGATTTTTTTTCTTCTATTCTCTTGACTTTTTAACATTTCTTTAAATGCTTTCAAATGTACAAATTACCTAATTTTTTAATTTATTTTTCTACTCCCAAACACAGTTTCAAACAACTTTCTTTGTTTTGGATTTTTCTTTGCTAACTTTTCAACTTTAAAATTTTTTTTTCATTAATGCTTGGTCTCCATTACCTGGAACTATTACCTATTCATAAGTTTAACTTGTTATCTATGTCTTTTTTATAATAACTTTTCATTATTGTCATTGCTGTTTTTATGCTGTTTCTTATTATGTGTCGTCATCAAATTGTTTTTTGTCATTTCTTTTTCTATGTAAATGTATTTAATTTGATGTTTAAATGTTACATCCAAAAAGAATGTGCCAACAAACCAAAATTGGTAAGCTCAACCTTCTACATAGAACAAAGACACCTTCAAAAAAATAGAAAATATTAACCCTGTTTTTTTTTGTTTTGTTTTTTTAATTATCCACCTTAAATCTTCTATGGCTATGTATAGAAATGGTACATGCATATAATTCAAGATGGTTCCTGAACGATCAATTTATTATTTTCCTAAACGTTTTCAGGAACAAGTCAACTGATTTTTTAAAAATCTCTTCTTGTTGTAAATGGTTATTAGATAATTAAACTATACACCCTTCCAGACATTTAAGAATCAAATTTTTTTAATTTAGTTATTTCCCTTTAATTTTGGATAATATTACTTCCCATTATTGTTCATTTCTTAACCAATCTTGTTACTTTGGGTGTCTTGTTTCTGGGTAAATTAAAAGTGTTAGTTCTTTCCTAGATGATTGTCTTCACAAAATCTTTTATATTCACTTGGATAGATGGACCTTCTTTTCTATTAAGAACCAAAAGAAATGCAGTTGTTATTGTAACAGCCATCATGATGTCCTTCAGCCAAGTGAAAACTAGTTTTATTTAAAAGGTTACTGACACTGCCATCTTCCCAAAAATGGGAAAGAGATAACACTGATATACAAACAACACATCTATCATTTAAACATTATTAACATTTTTCTAAAATTAAATGTAATTATTTTTTCAATCTGATTTACTGTGCTACATTCTGTTTGTTCTTTGAAAATTTATTATATATCTCAAGCATAAAACAATGACTTTCTATCTTTTATTATAGATTTCTTTCATACTTCATCAAATTAATAAAATCATTTCTCTCATTTAACTTTCATTTGTTACATATTTTTGTATACTTCATTTTCTGTGTGTAGATCTTTTTATTTATGGCCTTTTCTTTCTTGCTTTCTCTCTTTCTCACTTTTTTGTTCCCTTTTAGTTTAATGTTATAGTTGTATTAATGTTATATGTTTTTGTTTGTATGCTCTTGTCAGATAACTGTTAGATTAATATCAGTTTTTCTGTTAGCAATCTTAGCAACAAAAGGAAAAAGAATAGGGAAGTGCTTCCCTTTAACTGAAATTCCTTTCTGGATCTAATATTTTAATATTATATTGCTGCAAAATGCATAAAATCAAAAGCAATTTTAGACTTGACTGATGAATATTAAATTGTAGTAATACAGAAATTCATAATTTTATGGAAATTTCCAAAAATTTTATCTTTACATAACCGTTTTTTTTTTTTTTTTAGATCCTATTTTATCTTAAACTATTTTTGTATATTTATATATTATGTTGTACCTATTGTTTGCATTTATTTACTTTTGTTTCTTTGTTTAATGGCATATCAACCTTTGTGGCTTATTTAATGCCAAAGCCATCCTTGTAGAAGAACAATTGTAGTACTATTTAATCCATAACTTGAAGGATAAGGGGATTTATACCTTTCCTGTGAGTATTAGTCCAAAAGTGAATGTGATTGTGTGACTAGAGTTCAAACTTGCTTACTATGATGTTGCAGTCCAGCATGTTAACCATTATACCACAGGAACTAACCCTTACTTACTACAATATCTCAGTACAGGATGTTAGCTACTATGCTACAGAAACCCGCCATCCCCTAAAAACTGTATGGAGTTATTAAAAATTCACAACTCTTAAAAATATTTCAACAGCTAGCTCAGCACCTGTCCAAGCCATGATTATAACTAATCATATTAGAAAAAATATAGTAAGATATCAGGTAGATGGAGCTACCATTGCCACTTGCCTAAGTACATTTGCATCACACAGGTGACAATTTAAAATGTGGGAAGTATTTCTATCATACACTGTATAAAAGATTTGCAGATACTGTAAATTTTTGCTTGATAAATGTTTTTTTTATGTGTAAGGAAGTTTGTATTTGAATATGTGAATGTGTCATGATTATATGTATTTGAAAAGCTAGACTGCTTTTTAAAATATATTTATAAATTTGGATGTTCTTATGTATGTATGTCTCATTCCTAAACCATCAACTTTTCTCAGTCCACTATAAGACACAGGCACACTTAAGAAATAGAATTGGCAACCCAAATTTAAATCCTGAATGAAGCTGATGCATTTCAATATAATCTAATGTTCTTGGGAAAGGAAGTGAATTCATCTGCCCACACACCCCAACTCTGGGTAAATAGTAGGGAAGAATAGGTTCTTTATCTTTGGTTAGGTGATCTGTGAAGAAAAATTCTGAATTCAAACCAGTTCAAAATGCTCTGTTTGAAAAAATTGACCTTGTGTTATATCCTACCCGGGGTGGTGGGATTGGGAAAATATAGACTCTGCCTTTTTTAAAATCTGTAACACAGAGGGAAGTAATTAGTCTTACCTAGCTCCATGTTAGGCCATAATCTACTGGCATGTAGTTTGAATTCATAATTTTCTTTCTCCTAAACTAGTTGCCCTACCAAGGCCAAAAAGTCCATTCTACCCTGCTATTTATTCATAGCAGAGCAGAGAAGACTTGAGTTCACAACTCCATGTGTGTGCATATATATATATATATATAGAGAGAGAGAGAGAGAGAGAGAGATACATATACACAGAGGAATAGTATTTCTTCATAATTACTTACTTTTTAATTATTCTCTCCTAGTTTTGAACTCAGATCATCATCAAGAGAAAATCTTTTACTCAATTTTAAAGAAATAATATACTACAAAAGAAGCTATGAAAGATGACCAACAATCTGGTATACCTATGTATTTTATATATGTGTGTGTGTATGTATATATATATATATATATATATATATATATATATATATATATATATATACACATCATGGTTGGCTGAGAAGTTCATAGGCTGACCAAGATACTCTCATGGAATGTGACAAAATGAGGGTTTTGTTTATTTTTCCTCTTTGCGATTTACACAACTCTTCTATTGATGTTGCAGTGTTTAGATCCTATTGGTCAAAAGAATCATCAACAGCAAACATGATGCCATCATATGAAATTTTCAGCCTATGCTTATATAGCATTTTCTTCAGTTTTGCATGTGTCCAAGTATGTCTAAATAGGTAAAATTTAAGTAGAAGAGAACATATTTTTATACATTTTATTTACTTGTAGCTTGCTTTATTTTATATGCAGCATTCTCAAATATTTTAGTGTACATATATGTATCCTCTGACTTCTCTGTCAGAACAGGTCATAAATACAAAATACTATATATTATATATAACTAGCAGAGATATTCAAAGGGAGATTGCTTGGTATAATGGCTAACATTCTGGACTGTGACATTGTAGTAAGTGAATTAAAATTCCAGTCATGCTATTATGTCCACTTTCAGACTAATACCCTTAAAAAAGTATGAACCCCCTCATCCAAATGAGTTAAATAGTACCACAACTATGCTTATATAAGGATGGCTTTGGCATTAGATAACCCATGAATGTTGATATGGTGTTAAACAAAGAAACCAAACAAAAAATATACACTCTCCATCAGGTTTAGTTATTTAAGTATTAATCTAATGAAATATTATGTTAAATTAGAAAGACTAACAAAAGTAAATAAGAATGCATATAAAAAGATTACACTTACTTTTATTTAATGTTAATTGATTTCTATATAAGATTATACATAGGATTACTTTTAATACATTTGAGAATAAAACAGTAATATTAGATATCAATAACACTAAGTAATTATTTATTAAACTCAGTTTTGTTACAACTAGTATGCAAATTATCCACACCATTTATCATATAAACCTTTATTTCTTAGAGATATATAACACACTTTGAAGGACTTTAAATACATTAATAACATGGGTTCTTTTGAAGCAAATCTCACTCAAACTTTAATTGAGACATTGTTTATAAATAAGATGCTAATTAAAATTGAATAATGATTATTCACTGACTCTTGAGAATATAACACAAATAACTAAGGGAATTATGACATCAGTGATGACAGTTTTGGTTATAGACTGACAGATAGACTCCATTATAATAATAATAATAATAAATATATATATATATATATATATATATATATAATGTCTGTATAGAAATAAGGTCCTATAGAACAATATTACTTGAAACATTATAATAAATCAGATGCTTGAATGATTAGAATTTAAATATCCAAATGAAAAAAGGCATGAAAAATACATGTGCACCTTACACTTTTGTACATGTAGAATGCATGTGATTTGTCTGTCTCTGTGTTTATTTGCATTAAACTGTTTCATTCTTTCCTTCCAGTATTCTTTGAATTGTTTTTTTTGTTTTGTTTTTTTTACACTTTAATATGTTTTTTGGTTTCTTTAATTTTGTTGAAATGGAATATTGCTACCATCAGACTATTTCTAAAACAAATAGATAAATCATCGTTCAATTAAAAACAATTAACTCTTGTTAGTGGTCAATATATTTGGTTGACTAACAAAAGATGACTAATTTTCTTGTTGATATTTTAATATTTGTGTACATTATTCATTGACCATCATAAGTGTTAATCAAATATTGATTATCTACAAGAATATTTTTTCACAATTATTTTCACTTTCATCAGGTTTGTAATACTATTTATTTGAATAGCATTGTATTTTGAATATATATATATATATATATATATATATATATATATATATATATAAAATTTTAACACCAAAAGTACTTCTAAATTACAAAATCTTTACAGTGCTCAGTACACAAAAATGTTGAGCAATATTACGAATGTAAGATAGTGTAAAAACTTGCAACTCAGAGTTTCATGGCTATGATCATCAAGTGAGCTGGTGGATTACCTGCTCATCTGACAGTCATGAAACATGGTGTTGTGAGTTTTTATTCTACCTTACATTCTTTATATTTAATTATATATATATATATATATATATATATATATATATATATTAGACGCCCTTGATATATCTTTAGTGTAAAATGTAAATCTTATAAATTTTTTAAAAGTTTTCAGCATTTTGTTATTACATACATGCAGGCAGAAGATATCACAAAAAATATTCCTTGATTTGAAGATCATGCAACATTTATTCAGTAATTTCCTAATCTTTATTCATATTAACATAGAAAAAAAAACTTTACATATGGGTGTCCACTGCTATTTATTTACTGTGAAGGAAGGCAGGTTGTAAAAGGATAAATTTAGAGTATATCCTACACAATAAGTATTCTAATCATAGAGAAACTACTGCACTTTCCACCATTTGCAATATAAGTGATCCTTTGTCTTTGATAAGAAGGCTTGATCCACTGATCAATACCAGTGATCTGCTTTTGGGGTTAGAGGAGCAAATGACCTGCTTTCTCCAGCCATAATACCATTACTTCCATAATGGACACCTGTGCATTTACAAAAGGAAAGAGTGCACATCCATTTTTATTTTTTTCTTAACAGAAACTTTGTCACTAAAAAATAATTAATCTAATAACATGGGTATTTTTTCAATATTTATATGAATACAAGTATGTACTTTCTGCATTATGTTATTTGATATAATACACTGTGAATAACACTATATCATATAACATAATAAATTGCTTTGGTTTGTTTTGCAACACTCTACTGTCCTTTTTTATATATCATAGTATATTACATATAATATATTTTTCCATGTAATATATAATGGTATACTCTGTCTGGTTTTGTGTCTAAACAAAATGTCATATAACTGTTTATGTGACAAGTATTGTCTCTAAATATATATATATATATATATATATATATATATATATATATATATACGTTATTTATACTTGTTTGTTTTGTCATCACTTTCTGTTGATTGCCTCTATTTTTATGTTTTAAATATAAGCAAATTTTCACAAAGTTTTTTGCTTATACCCTTTAAGATACAGAGCAGACAAAAACAATAAGCTAAGATAGGATTTACCCTCCTCTTCTCCCACAGTAGATGGATATGACACAAGGTCCAAGCTGCTTTAAGGTTAAAATATAGAAATATTTGGGATCATACTTTATTAGAGGTATAATTTTCTTTTTTTGGCCTGCCATTCCACTGACCCCAAAATGTATATGATTAGATTAATATCCTGTAAACCTGGTTTTGGTCATGGGGCCTCTACTCAGCTTGTGTCTGTCTTAGGCAGGAATAGCCTTTCCCAAGAGTATTAGCATTCTGTAAAATGTAAACATTCTCATTCAGGATTTGAACTCTGGTAGACAAGTTTACTTCCTACAATGATAAGCATTATTCCACACGTGTATCCAATATTAATATACAGTCCAGTCAGCGGGGGCTATAGAATACACTAACTGCATCTCTGCAGATGGGTAAGATCCCCCCAATAAGTGTCCTGGATATGACTTTAAACCATTTGATGACAAGGCTCCAGTCTTGGAGTTTGGGGGAATGTGAAGTACCCCTTCATTGCTATTGCTCCCAGATCTACTCTTATTTGGAGTGGTAGCACCTGATAGGGTCCTATCTATGGGTCATATAGAACTGTTTGACATTTAACTGAGTGCTAACTAATGACTTCTACTAAACTGAATTGTTTGAAATGGAACTTTTGATCCTTTAACTGGGTGTAAACAAATGACTGATGTTTAATTGAATTATTAGTGATACATAACAATACTTGGAACCATTTAACTGTATGCAAACTAATGAATAATATTGAATTGAGTAATTAGTGTTAAATAGCAATACTTGTAACCATTTAGCTATGTGCCAACAAATGATTAATATTGAATTGAATCATTAGTGTTAGATAGCAATAATTGAAACCATTTAACTCTGTAGAAACAATAGAAAAACTAGTGTGAAAACATATGTTCCAATTCATTTAAAATTGAAATTACCAACAAACTAATCTCTTACATATCATGTATATCTATTTAAATAGAACAAAATGTTTGCCAACAAATGACCGATGCTAAATTGTGACAGTTATATAGTAATAATTGAAACCATTTAACTGAGTGTTAAAAAAAGCAATTTATGCTAATTTAAAAATGTTATCTACAAAAATGTGTTAACAAATCATATATATATATATATATAAGTAAATAATGGAGTGTAATCTGACAATATATAAAGAAAAATTGATAACACAGTAATCCTAGTAGGAGAGATTTATTGAGAAGCAAAGTTGACACTATAGCATTTCAGTTCTAATGAACCATCATCAGGGCTGTGAGGGATGATATTAGTGATGATAAATCGACAATGGATATTTAAAAATACAAAATACAAAAACCTAGAGAAGGTTTGTATAAAAATACAAATTTTCCCTAGGCTTTTGTATTCTTAAACATCCATCGTTGATTTAATATCACTAATATCATCCCTCACAGTCCTGATGATGGTTCATTAGAACTGAAATGCTAAAGTGTCGACTTTGCTTCTTAATAAATCTCTCTTTCTACTTGGATTACCTAGTTATCAATTTTCTCTCTCTTATATATATATATATATATATATATAAACAGGATTTGTCATTAAATAATCAACAATGGTTGATATGCTGTAAAACCCTATTCAACCAACCAACCAATATTAACATATATGATTTTATAATATATAAATGAGTTAAGATTTCCTGCAAACTAGAGGTATTAGTTGTCTAAATTTTTGAGAGGAAGCTTGATGATTTTTATCATTAAGGCTTTTCGGATTCTTGTCTTCATCTTTATTGTTATTTCCACAACATTTCGGCCAATATGTCCTCTAACCTTCTTCAGGTTTTTTTTAATGCCTATGGACACATAGCATAATGGTTTTAGCCATTGTTTCCCTAAGCTTCTAAGGAGACAATCATCTGGCAGTTGCAGGTTCAATCCTGACTCCAGGTGAGTAACAATACAGGAATACTTAACACTTGAACCCTGTTATGGCTAACGGAATCAGAACAGGCGACCCCAACAAATTCAATAAAGGACGTAGTTTGAAGTTCCGCGTAGGTTCCTGAGTTCGACAAACACCTGAAGAAGGCCGGAGGACATATTGGCCGAAACATTGTGGAAATAACAATAAAGGTGAAGACAATAGTCCGAAAACCCTTTATGATAAAAACCAGAGGTATATACAGATATGAGGTTAGTAAATATATAAATAATTTATTTTAAGTAAAATAGAAATAATTGCCTGTCTAAAATCAATGACATGAACAAATTAACTTTAAAAAAAGATGATATATATAAAATTTATACATCAAATAAGAATTATCTATTTAAATTGAATGAAATACAATATCACTATTGATAGGGTATCAACCATATAAAATTTGATCTCTCTGATAAAAGTAAAATGAGAATTCTTCCAAGCTGTAGCCATAATAGTACTACCATAATCGTTGCACCTCCTGGACTCTTACAAAATGTTTGAAAAAAACAATTTAGATGGGAACTACTCAAAGACATTATATGCTGTTTCAAACAAATCCTGGAAGCAACACCCAGCAAAATAACTGCTGCACAGCCACTTGCCTCTTATTTCACAAACCATGCAAGTAAGATAAGCAAGACCTGTTGGGCACTGCTGGAGAAGTAGGGAAAAACTCATAAGAGACGTTTATCTATGGGCTCCGACACATGGATAAACCAGTGTTGGCCAACCTAGAAAACCTTACATTCATCAGCTCTATGTGGACACTAGAAGCTGATAGATGGATGGCCAGAAAGAATCAAAGTAATTTGTGCTATCAGCATAATTCGATGATGATTAACAGTGGTTTCTGGCCCAGTTGGCTAGGGCTGTAGAATACACCGACTGCATCTCTGCAGAAGGGTAAGATTCCCCCAATGAGTATCCTAGATATGACAATAAACAATCTGATGATGACACTCTAGTAATGTTGGAGCTTTGGGGAATACAGAGTACTCCTTTATTGCCATCACTCCCAGGTCCACTCTGGCTTGGAGTGGTAGCACCTAATAGGGTCCTATCTATGGGTCAAATAGAACTAAACTGTGTAATTACGCTAAACTGAATTGATTGAAATATAACTGTTTTGACATTTAACTGGGTGTAAACAAAAAAACTATACTAAACTGAATTGTTTTAAACTTTTATCAAAATGACTTAATTCAGCATTAAATGGCCCAAAAAGGGTGGATATGCTATAAAATAAACCAACCAATCAACAGTCGTTTCACTTGCTAAATTTCATTTTTTCAAGTTGCCAATTCTATTTCCTATGACAATAACCATTACACTAAGTACACCTCCTGTTTGATTCCAATAAAAAGATCTGTCTGACCTCTTGACTGGCCAAATTTGACACAAGGTCATTTTAATGTCTGGGGGCAACACAAATCAAGACTCATGCATGGCTGTCAAAAAAAATGCTTGATCCCCTCTCCTCTTTAGGGCCACCTCAGGTGCCAACCAACAAACTTAACCCTGCTAAACAGGTATTGCCTGGAGTGAACTAGTTAAATATACTTTATAGATATATATCACCTTTGTAATGTTGCATGTATGGTAGGTTATTATTAATAAGGCAGAAAAAGTATACTAGTTCTGTTTCTTAATAGTTGTTACATTAAGAGCATAAAATCTATTTTCAAAAATAATGATAATTATGGAACAGAGGTGGTATGATATTTTATGATTGTATATTCTGTATTCATTTTTGTGTCTGCTCTGAATTATAAAGGGTTGAATAAATATTGTTGTTTTTGAATGTTTTTCCTTTCAAGATAAACTATGTTGCAGGAAGTTACTTTAGACTGGTCTGTTAATTATTATTTTTTTATGTAAGAGTATGAATCAATAAGTCTGTATCCTAATACAGTTATTAACTGGATTTTGATCTGAAATTTTTATCGTATAATGCTTGATCTTATGTGATCAGTGTAAAAATGTTGGGTTTAAGTGCACTGACAAAGAAAGTAAATATGTTGAAAAATAGACATTTGTTACATAAAGTAGATCATTTTTTTGCTTTTTTAATCATTAGGTTATAGACTTATTGATA
The DNA here is from genome assembly GCA_963585895.1 of Sepioteuthis lessoniana. NCBI lineage: Eukaryota > Metazoa > Mollusca > Cephalopoda > Myopsida > Loliginidae > Sepioteuthis > Sepioteuthis lessoniana. The sequence goes on along the minus strand of OY757928.1, from coordinate 32,767,590 downwards.
AATCTATCCATATCTTATCCCATTAAAGTATCTTAATTCTTCATTAAGTTAATGGAATGTATAATATTACTAAGTAATATACCCCATCAAGTGATATAGATTCTTTATCAAGATCGCTTATAAAAAAAACAAAAAACGTGAGTTGACCAGTCTGACCAAATTTTCTGGATGATTGTTGTTGGTTTTTGTTTTGTTTTGTTTGTTTTTTTCTTTTTTCTTCTTTGGTGTGGTTGTCTTTTTATTTGTGGAGAAATTGGGATAAGAAGTGTTGTTTTTGTTTGTTTTGGGTTTTGTTTCTGTTGTTTTTTTTTTTTTTTGTTTTTGTTTTTTTGTTGTTGTTCTTCACATTTGAACCAAAAAGGAATCTTTATTATTATTATCATTATTATTATTACTACTACTACTTATTTTGTTTGCTGCAATTTATACCCACTAACATTTTTCGGTTCCAGCACTTGAGTACCACAACTTATCACTGGTTTTCTTTTTTGTTGATTTTATGTCATTGCTGTAGTTAGTATTGTCATTGGTTCTTATTGTAATTTACCTAACACAACTTGTCACCTGGTTTGTTTATATCTACTACTATTATTATTATTATTATTTCTATTATTACTTATTTCTCTGTCTTTCAATCTCTATCTCTCTATCTCTTATTGTTTCACTTTCAGATATTGTTTCTCTTTTTTTTTTATTCTTTTATATCTTTGATAATTTCTGTCTCTATCGATCTCCATTCTTTTGTTTTTTATTTTTTGTTTTATTTGTTTAAAAAAAATCCATGCCTGTTTATACATCATTTTTCTTTCTTCATGTTCATTCTATTTTATCTCTCTTTCTTGTATATTCACTATGTACTGTAAACTTATTTGTGCTTAAAACTAGACTTGATATTCTAACTATTTCTACCTTTTATTTCCCAGACCTTCCCCCTTTCAATTCTCATTATTCCTCCCCCTCCTCCCGTATATAAATTAATGTATCCCCGCACCTTTCTGTATATCTATTTCTCTCTCTTTTTCTGTAGCATCTGCATTCTCATCTCCAAGAGACCCTATCTAACACGTCTGCTGGCCCCTGCTGGCTTGCTCCTTAGCCATTCTCCAAATAAAAACTGCACCCTTTTACTTATTCTAGATTTCACGCAACCTTTTTGCTAAAAGAAAATTTTTAACCACCTTTCACTCAGGATAGACATGTAAATGACTCTTTGGGGACGAATATCATAGAGAGAGGTTTATTTATCTTAGAGGTTGCTAGGAATCTAGATTCTGTTTGATGTTTGGAAAGAACATTTTAATTTGGCTTAAGGAGATTGAATCATTTTAAACGTGATAGATATTCTACCAAAAAAAAAAAAAAAGAAGGTCTGAACAGTAAATCAGCTGGGAATGTTGGTCCATTTTGTTGGCTCCTAGAAAAGAACCAAGCTCTAAGCAAAACTGTAAATAGATCTTTCTACTAGAGCAGAAGTGACACAAGGTTGCATTTACCAAAGAGTTCCCGCATGTATATTAATAGAGGTGCTCATGGTGTAACAGTTATCACTTTTAGAAATGAATATGGTGACCCAGGTTCAATTCCTGGATGAAGCTGTTTGCATTTTCTTATAGCACAAATACCATTGGGAAAGGTATGCATCCTACTATGCTCCCTTCAGCTGTATATTAATAGTATGACTGATTAGCTTCTTTAGCCTTGGTTAGTCAACCAATTTAGAAGAAGTTAAATAGTAGGGCAGACTGAGCTCTTTAACCTTTGTATGGCAACCAGTCATGGAGAAGGAAAACTTTAAATTCAAACTCTACTTAAAAATTGACTTTTTGTTACATTCTGCTTGGGGTTGAGGGGTTAGATAAATACATGCATATAGGTGGATAATTTCAGGAAGGTTCCAGTCTGCTAAACATGTTTTTTGTTCATGCTTACTTTCAGGGGTCTATGATTAATTCTTTTTGTGAAGGAATATTTTTGCTACATAGTTGCAAACTTCTTTGGTGAGATTCATACAGTGTAAAGGAAATTACTTGCACAATCTTCAGTCTTGTGTTTCCCAATAACTGTTTTTTTCTATGCAGTTTAATGTACTAATATTTTAAAATCAAGATTTGGAGGTTTTTTTCAAACTTCATTCTTTTTGCAAACAGGAAAACTATTCAGCCAGCCATTTCACTTAATTTATAGTCTTTAAGATTTAAAAGATATATAGGGTTAGTTGGTGCTAGGGAGGATATTTAGTTTCATCCCGAGTCACCAAGATCCAATATTGGTATTAGTATATCCACTGATAGAACCAGCTCATTGGCCTAGTGGGTAGAGTGTCCGCCAATGGTTCAGGAGGCCTGGGTTCAATCCCAGGTCGAGTCATACCAAAAACTCCTTGCTCAACACTCAGAAATATAAGGAACATATCAAGGGTAAAGTGGACCAATCCAGGGAAAGGAGTAGTGCCTTCTCCTACACCTCAGTGTAGTAGCTATTGAAAAGGGAGCCTTCTGGTCGCCTTTGACTACAATCGACTACAACAATATCCACTGATACGATAACACTGAATAAGCAGAAAGAAAGACCAGATTAGCTCATTTATACATATAGGAACATTGAATACATGCATTATAAAAATATGAGAAGCATTAACAAGAATATATAAACTTAGCCCAACATAGAATTGTTCCATGATCAAGCAGCATATGAAAGGGGTTCAAAATCGGTAAAAGTTTTACTCGTCGTGGTTTAGCCATGTGGGCTTTATGTTTCAATAACAACGTCCATCACTGGGGACAAAGTCTCTCTACTGTTCCATGAACAGAGATAAAAAAAAAAAGGCACATCTTAATCATTCAAAGAATGGAGACACAAGTGGCTGATATGAATCATGGGATTGACACATAACTGACAATGGATATGCTCTTTATACACGGAAGACAGTTATTTATTGTATCTCTACATATATATATATATACATATGGGTGGTATAATCATTATTGTCATATGATATGGACTTATCAAGTCAAGTTCAAATTTTAGGTGAGGGTGTTTGCATTTCACTTTACACTAAATACCCATGGATAAGACAAATATACATCTCCTCTTCTCCCAGCTTTGGGTAAAATAGTTGAGTAGAATGGGCTCTTTAACTTTGGTAATGAAACTAGTCTGAGAATAAGTATTCAAAACCTAGAGTGTTGTTTGGAGAATTGCACTGGTGCACAATTCTTCTGTTATCAGCTCATCCAAAAAGCATGTCTGGTTTTACATAGATCTTCACAACTGTAAGCAAATCACCTATGTAGGTCATTTACTTAGCTTCACCTTGATTGATCATCATGTAATTGAATATTATATATATATATATATATATATATATGTGGGTATGTATGTGTTATCAAAGCCCAAACTCTTAAATATAAGCACTGTTTGAAGTCATATCTAGACTGTTACTAAAAATAGACTGAATTGGCACAATATTTACTTGGAAACCTAAAATTTTGAAAAAGAATGTGCTCAATATGCTTTTTTCAAACTTTCCATATACAAGAGTAAACATACCTCAAACCACGATGTAGTTTTAAGCAAAATACTTGTAATGAAGGCTAAAAACTATATATGTCCCTTGTTGGGCATAAAATCAACATGTCCAAGCATTGTCAGCCAGTTAGCAGTGACATCAGAATGTACTTAGTACTTCTGCCAAAGATCAATGTGCGGTAGCTGTACCTACTGAAATCTTTTTTTTTTTTTTTTTTAAACCTTCTAAGATAAAAACAGTTATTTCAAAGTTCATAAAATTTAGTATTTCATCACCAATAAATACAAAATATCAAAAAAAACAAATATATAAACAATTAAAGTATTTTGTAATTTGCTTAAAGCATTGCACAAATCATTTTATTCTATAGTATTGTATTAATTTAGATGGCTATTGCAATGTGAAATAATTATTCATGTCTAATTATTTTCAAAATAAAAACTTCATCAGAGACTTTTTAAAAATAAATCAGGTGTTGTATGTTCAAAAAAATTTTTTTTTCCAGATGTTGTAAACATGGTGTCATGTGGGGTATTAGAACGCCATGTTGGGTGTTGTAACCATGGTGCTAAGTGTCTTATTTACAATGTCAAAAAAAAAGAAAAATTTAAACATACAACACCTAGTTCATTTTTTAAAAGTCTCTGATGAAGTTTTTACTTTGAAATTCATTAAACCCAAATAATTATTTCACATTGCAATAGCCCTCTAAATTGATACAATGCCTTAAAATAATCAATGATTGTTTTTGGTTTTGCTTTTATTGTTGTTTTATTTATTCAAGATTTTGAAATATGTTTATCTATATTTCCATAGATTCAATATTATAATTTCATTCTAGGCAGAAGTTCTAGTAGCCACTCTTTGATCTTAGACTGAGTGTATGGATATTATGCTCTTATCCATGAAGAATTTATCAACAGGCAAAGAAATAAAATCATACCATTCATTATATATATATATAGATTGTAGCAAGGATATACCATTTGAAACTTTTACTGAAACTCCATAGAAACAATTAAGTATAAGTAATCTTCATGTGACTCATCTAATTACGGTATTGGGTGTCCATCCACCTCAGACCAAACAAATAGCCTTAGCTCTTTTCTTTTTCTATTGTTTCAACAAAATAACCAATATTCTTTTTCAATTGCTTATCAGCCCAGCTGCTCAGACCCACTTTTTTTTTCAGAGATTTTTTATTTGCAATTTCATGAAGATATAATTTTTTTTCTCTGGCAGTTATTTGAAACTTTGTAGTTTGTTTTTTTTTTTGTTTTTTTTTAAGATTTAGATAGTCTTATTTATGTTTATATGTATAAATATGTGTATGTGCAAACATATGATGTGTGTGCCTGTGAATAAGTATCTATGTTGAACATTCTATCTGAACTGCTATATTCTTTCTTTTGTATCTCTCTGTTTTTTTGTTTTTTGTTCTTTTTACACTGGAGAGTTTCTTTCCAGTATCTTTTCTGTTTATCACTGTTACTTCAAATAACTATATTTTAAGAAGAAAAAAAAAGAAAACCAAGCAAGCAATTTTTTTCTATGTCTAACTCCATGTTTGTTGTTCTTATTTTTCTATTTAGCTGACAAACACGCAGAAGGGCAGATACTCTTGTCTTTGTTTACTTGTCAATGTCTTCTTATATGCTGAACACCTGAAAGTCAATAGACAGAATTTGCCAGTACTTCTTAATGATCATCTTTCCCTCAACTATCTATATCTACCTTTTCTCTCATCACTTGCTCTTGTATTTACAAATTAGTGACTGCCAAATTTTACTGATCAAATTGAAGAATATTCAACATTTGTTAGACCCAGTTTGTGACAATTTATTATAAGCTAATCATCAATAATTTCTAGTAAGAGCATCTAGCAATACCCAGAAATCAAAAAAGGTAAAATGTTTTAATGAAATAATTTCAGGATGTTTATAAATTGTGTTTCAGAAAAATTGATAGTATTTTGTAATCTAATAACTTGACCAATTTCTTTTCAAATGATCTCAAATTTGAACAACATGAGAAGAAACAGCTCAAAATTCTACGTTTAATGATCTAATACTTTTTCTTTTCCAGTGAAAGTCATTTCTATACCTGAAAAGAACTAGCATAACAAATTAAACATAAAATTTTGAGTTATTTTTACACATTCTATTAAAATTTGAGATTATTTGAATAAGAATTGGTCAAGCTATTAGATTACAAAATATGGATTTTTCTGAAACACTGTATTTTTGCCAGATTCTGTGGATAGAGAGAAATATAAACCTTTACCACTTAAAAATCAACGTTTTGTCACATCTCACTCATGGTTAAAAGGAGAGGTTCGAGTGTATTAAAATGTTGTTACTTCTTTGGAAATTAATATACACATTACTTCCATTAGGGCCATTATGTATATAATATAAATGCATTGGTGGTTATCTAACTGTAAAGATGTATGGAAAAAGAAAAAGATTGTAAGCAATTAGATTGTAAGAATTAATACAATCATTGACAGAGTAGAGCTATTATATATAATATAATATAATATAATGATTTTACTACAGAACTGTATCGGAAATCATGTCTTTTAGTGGTCAGAAACTAAGACAAGCAATACTAACAGAATAGTATTTCATATATATATATATATATATATTGATCAATAATTCAATTAATTTTGTCTCTCTGGACATAAGAAATAATAAAGTTGTTATTCATATAAGCTTTTAGGTTTTCTTTTCCCTATATATTATGGTGGTTGTGTGTTATGGCATATCAATCCTTTTAATGCCAAATCCTGTCTATATATATATATATATATATATATATATATATATATATATATATAGTTTGTTGGTAACATTTTTACTTGAGCCAGAGATCATTGGTTTGCACACAGTTAAATGGTTTCAAGTATTGCTATTTAACATTAGTAATTCTATTTATCAAGTATTCCTATATAATTTGATATCAGTCATTTGTTTACACACAGTTAAATGGTTTCAAGTATAGTAAATGATTAAACAGTTATATTTAACCCATCGGTTGGTCCAGGCCAGAGTGGACCTCGGTGTAATAACAATGAAATGGTACTCTACATTCCCCAAAGCTCCAGGATTAGAGCCTCATTATCAAATGGTTTAGAGTCATATTCAGGACACTTGTTGGGAGAGGTCTAACTCCTCTCCAGAGATGCAGTCAGTGTATTCTATAACCCCAGCTAACTGGGCTGTCTATAGTATGCAAATACAGTCAGGATATGATACATTTTTATATAAAAATGATGAAAAAAGACAACATTATACCACAAACTGTTTAAAAGACACATCAGACCAGCTATATACAGAAACAGATGTGTCCTGATTGAATACAGATTTTAAGTTGGCTGGTTTTTACATCATGTCAGCCCTTGTTGGCTTATTTTATGTCATAGTAATTTCAACACTTATAGTCTCTAGTTATATACAGTACGAAAATCAATCTTCACAATCATTTTAAATAGGTAAACACTTCATACTTAGTAGCAATATCAATGTTTTAAGAACCAACATATTAAGTTGGTTGGTTTATTTTTTGTGTTTTATGGTATATCAACTCTTGTAGGTTATTTAATGCTAAATTCTGTTTGTACATATATATATTTAAAATATGATTTGTAAGTGGATAGTGTGTATCACATTTAAATGAACTAGAGCTCATTTGTTTGCATACAGTTAAAATGTTTTCAAGAATAGTTAATGATTAAATATTTTTATTTGACCCTTAGAGGAACCCTTACAGTACTACCGCTCCTGGTCAGAGTACACCTGAGAGTAATGTTAATGAAGGGGTACTACATGTTTCCCAAACTCCAAGACTGGAGTCTCACCATCAGATTTAGTTTAATGTCATACCCAGGACACGAAATTGTTTCAAGTATTGCATTCCTACTCTGATAATTCTATTTGTATACAGTTAAATGGTTCCAAGTATTTCTACTTCAAACAAATAAATCTACTTAATAATCCCTAGTAAAAGACTAAACAGTTCTATTTGACCCATAGATAGGACTCTAACAGGTACTACCACTTGAAGTCAGAGTGGACCTGGGAGTAATGGCAGTGAAGGGGTATTCTACATTTCCTAAAGCTCCAGAACTGAAGCCTCACTATCAGATGGTTTTGTGTCACATCCAGGATACCCATGGGAGAAGGAGTCTTACCTCTCTGCAGAAATGCTATTGGTATATTCTAGAACTCCAGATAACTGGGTTGACCAATATATTAATGTAGTTAACAATCATTTAAACAAATAAACACTTCATTCTTATTTACTATATCAATGTTTTAAGAAACAATGTATTAATGTTGCTGAAAATCACCAATGTATTTGATTTATAGATGATACTGCCCCTTTGGTTTAAAGTGTATTAGAAGTAATGGTAATGAAGAGGTGACTCCATACTCTCTAGAGCTTAAGAATTTGAACCTCACCATTGGATGCAGTTTTGTGTCATATTAAAAACACAACAGATTTTAGTCATTTGATTAATTTTCTGTCAAATTCTATATTTCATATATGCATGTTATTATTAGTTAAAAAAAATCCCATAATACTTATTATGTTTAGTGAATCAAATTTATATGAAGATGTAACAATTATTATGAGACAGAGGTTATTTATTGCCTATCAATAAGAAAAGGAATGTTTATATTGCTACCCACCCAATAACTATCTCCCTTGGTCACTTGGAACTCTTCTAATTTTTTAATTACCTGGCAGATTCTGTTCTCTTTACTTTCTGTGATGTCTGTTTGAAAGTTGAAAATAAATAAATAAAACCATGAAAGAAACTGTGTGTTGCAGTTTGGCCCAGGTATGATTGCTCAGCTTTAGAAAGTATAATAACCTTTGCTTTAAATATTTTCATCCTCAATATATATATATATATATATATATATATATATATATATATATATATATATATATATTCTTTTCCTATGCCCCACCTTCCTTCCTTGCCAACTCCTACCTCCTTATCATCTCTTTTTCTTTCTCTCTCTGTCCCTCTCTCTCTTTCGCTCACCCTAATTCTCTTTTTTTATTTCCCAAGATTTTATATCTCACATCTTTCACCATCCCTACCCACTGAACTAATTAACTCTATATGAATCTTTTTCTTTTCTGAATCCTGCTATCATCCTAATATTTCTTTTTACATTCACCCTGACCTAAATTCATTTTTTTAAACCATCCTTTTCCTCTTCCCATTCCTTTTCTCATGCCTCTTTATTTAATTGCCGATGCTGAATTTTGAGAGAGACAATATTGTTGATATGCTTCTCTCATCAGAGAACATCTTTTATCTCTCTAGTCAGCATCTTCAGTGCAGTTCTCCATTTTTTTCTTTCCTATCTCCTAATTTATACTTACCTCTAACCCTACCTATCAACCCCTACCTATCTATTTAACCTACCCACCTGTTTTGCCTTCTATATCTACATACCCCACCTGTCATCTTGCCACTTATTAATATTATTATTATTATTATTATTATTATTATTATTTCCAATTTACCTGCTGACAGAGACCCTTGAACTTTAGGATTTTCTTGCCTCGTATTATCATTCCACTTGTTCCAATTTATATATGATCATTTAGCCACAACATGGGATGCCAAATAAGAATCAGCTCTTTGGCACAACCGAAGACCAAAACTTCAAGCCTCTAGTCTTTCCCTAATGTTTGACTGCCTTTCCTTGAAGTGGAGATCAAAGATTACTATTCTTTATAATTTCATGGACATTTCAGTCTCCCTTACAAGACAGTATTTCACTAGTCATTAATTCTACTTCTATCTATCAATATATATATATATATATATATATATATATATATATATATATAACATTTCAGCTTTTAGACACACTGAATGCCAATAAATAAAATATATACTAATATTAGGTTCAGTTAAATAGTAACTTATTTTTATACTTATACGAAAAAATAATAATTTATTTTTTTATTTTTGTCTCATACTTTTCACAATTGTTTCCTTAATATCAGAATAGTTTTACTTCAGTAGGAATCTGTGATTCATTTTATAGTAACTGTTTATGGATATCTATATATAACTAAAATTCTCATTATGTTCATATATCTATCTATCTATATATATATATATATTATAAAATTCATTATAATTATTATAAAATTCATTAATACTGACTAGTTTCAATTTTTGTCCATCATCAAGGGGTGTTTTTTAAAGACTGTTTACATTTCAAGAATGATAGACTTATGAACACTAGAGGATTAGCATTTGAATATCTATGAAAAAAGATCAAACATTTTTTTACCACTTTTTATTCAATTTGATCTCAAATTTGAAAATCATTGTAATTAACAATTAAATAAAATATTATTAAACATGTTCAATTATATATATATATATATATATAACCATAACATCTCAAAAATTATACATCTCAGGAATATTTTTATCAGTGCAATATGCTTAGAAGTTCCTAAATTACAAAATAAGATAATTTCCAGTTTAATTTGTAACTGAATGATAATTTTGTAGGGTCCACATTCATGCAGAATATTTTCTATCATTCAAATTTGTTTATCTAATGATGAACACTATGAAATACTAATTAAAGTCCTTCAGTTCTCCCTAAATAGAAGCATCACTATAAACATGGATCATTGTTAACTCTGAAATGCTAATTAATATCCTTCAATCTTTCTTAAATAAAAGTATCAATATCATTATGGACCACTGTTATAATAGGAGACCAACCAATACATAAGTTTTCTAGCAGCCATATTAAAAATTAACGATGGCAATATTTTTGGTATGAATTTAATAATATTAAATTTCTGAAATAATGATAAAAGAAAGCACCATTGACACCTGAAATAACTATATACTGAATATTTTAATCAATCTTTTCTATGCATAAGAAAATACTCAGTAATTCATCATGTTGTGATATTTTGCCAGCACTGGAAAGTAGCTAATTGATTGCTGCACAATATTTTCAGTGGGATTTTAGTATATTATGATAATTATTATATGCTAAGATCTCAGAAATTATTATTAAATTTTTTTATAATTTCATTACAACATGAAATGTTGATTAAACTTATCCTAGATTTAGATCACAATGTATGACATTACATTGTGTGAGTTTATCTAAAGTTATCCAGTATGTGGAGAGTACAACAGCACATCTCTAGATTTTTCAGTCATCTGGCAAAATTTTTTACCTTCATTTGTGTTCATATTACTGCTAAAAATAGCCCATCAAACTTGTACTTACCACGATAATATTAATTGAGCTTGAATTAATTTTTAAAAATATACAATATAAATATTGAATATCAATATTTAATTAATAAAAACATAAAATTAAAATTCATCAATGATTATTCTTTGCCTTTATTTAATGAAATCTTGTTGAAGAATTTGAACCTGTTAATAAAGAATCAACAGTGAAGAATGAGCAAGAGGAAGCAAAAAAAATACAAAGTATCACATATAGGAGTTAAATGTTAAAATAATGGTGTACTTGAGCCTTAAAAATGGCATATATAAAATTGATATTTCATTAAGTTCTTTCTTACGAGCATTTATTGTTCTACGTACTATTTACTAAATTCTTACTCACTAGTATTTATAAAGTCCTTACTACTATTTATTAAATTCTTATTTACTAGTATGTATTAACTTCTTACTTACTACTATTATTAAATCTTTACTTCAGCTCATTAACTTCTTAGAATTATTTAGTAAGTTCTTGCTAATATTTATTAACTTCTCACTAGTATTTATTTACTTATTACTACAATTTAATAAGTTCTTAATACTATTAAAATAATAAAATCAAATTAGCATTTTAAAAACTAAGGGAAAAGAGAATGAAAGAAATCAAGGAAAAGAAGAAAAAAATATGTAGTGATTAGTCATCTTTGTTTAATCCTGAATGCATCTACCTTCTTACGTAACTCAATTGTATTATTTGAGCTTTCTCATTTATCAATTTGAATAATCAGTGTTCCCCTCTGAATATATCTAATCACTTTCTATAAACCTACCCATTTTGGCCTTTGCCTCCTGGTTTATCAAAATATTTTTTAAGTCTTTCCCACCCTGTCTTCAAATATATTTTGAATTATTCTTATAATATAGCTGTTTTTTTCATGGGGCTATTAATTTATATTTCACTGGTAAATTGTTTAGTCCAATGTTTTGATAATAATAACTATCATCTTCAGAGCAAAGAATCATGACAAGCACTTAAGTACAGATATGATATAAATTGAATATGAAAAAATATATATTTACCTTCATTAAATAACAGAAAATGATTGCTTTAGAGCAGTGCTTCTCAAAATATCTGATGTGGTATACTGGCAGGATATTTTTCTAATGTGCCACAGATCAGTACCATATTTGTGCCATATTATTTGTTTATGGTACTAGAAAATATTGTTTGAATAATTTATACCAGTTTCTTTGTTTAAAGGCATAACAATGTGAAAACTAAGTTCAAATCTTCTTGACATAGTATGAGTACATTTGGGCAACAATTTTAAAACTAGGTTGAAATCTTCACTTAATTTTAGTACATTAGGACAATAATGTGAAAATTAAGTTAAAATCTTTTTAGCTCATTTCCAGTACATTAGGTTAACAATCAGAAAACTAGGTTCAAATCTTCTTCATTTAGTTTGAGTACATATAGAAGTATATTCATTTTTCTTTCATTTAATCTAAATCCAGCATATAAGGACATCAATGGAAAAAATATTTCCAACAATCTGAAAACTAGGTTCAAATCTTCTTGACTCAGTTCCAATACATTAGGAAAACAATCTGAAAACTCAGTTCAATGTCTTTCCTGAGTCATTCACAATACATCAAAACAATTACCACACACAAGGACAGCAAGAAAAGAATTACAGAAATGTAATTAGAAAATCTGTAATATTTTTGTCCTCTCAAAAGAAAACTGACTGTTCAGTCTTAGTGGAGTAAACATTAGGCTTATTCATTACAAAGAGGTGAACTGTTGTGTCACTTCTTGTTAGCTGCCAATGTGTGCTCTTTAATATCTCTGCTCCACACCTGTAAGCACACCCGCTTAGAGATGGCTAATGAGATGTGACTTACCCATAATTCTTACCCTGGGCACCACATGCTGAAGATTTGGCATCCCATAATATTGGTTGGTATGTTACTGCTGTATGACTTGGACCTACTGGCTGGTAACTGATTTGCTAGTTACTGACCTCTGAATCCATTATTTCTCCACCCCCAGGGATAGCGGTTGCTACTACTGCCATTAGTATCCCTGACACTAAGAGTGAGTAATACAACCATATCCTACCAATTCTCTCTATATATATATCTTTGTTTATACTTCTATTTCATTCCTAATCTCTATCTATCTCTTCATTTTTTTCTTCTCTTTCTCCATTCCTCTCTCTCTCTCTTTCTTTCTCTCTCTCTCTCTATCTCTCTCTCTCTCTCTGTTAGTTCTGCTGTATTAATCAATATGTTGTTATTTGTCTTTATTGGATTGCACAATTTCTTCAGTTCTTTGTTCCCTGTTACTGTTTGCTTTAGACTGGCAGAAATTCCAACCGTCAGATTCCTGAGATTTATAAATTTGTTTTGCTTTAAAAAATCATTTTATCTTCTCTTATGAATAAATCTCTGCCAAGACAACTTCATCCAGTTTTTAGACTAAAATAAAAAAAAACCTTTGAAGCGTGCTTGCTATAATCAGTTGATAGAATTTTTAAAGGTGATACATACAAAAAATGATTCGTTTATCTGGAGGCCTGAATTTTTGAATTTGTCTGATTTTTGTTTTGAGACTTAAAATATAAACTAAACAATGAAAAGTAAAGAAGAAGACTATTTAACAGATAAAAAGTAATATGCTTTTAATGCAGGGTCTGTTTGATCTTTATTAACCCATTTAAACTTCTTTAAATACCTTTATAAAATCAAGTTTAGATAATGCTTAATGGTTAAATCCATCTTGGCAAGTAGGGAGACAAGCTTACTGCTGCTGCTGCTTCATCTACTTGGAACACATCCATTAAGTTCGGAAAGGGGGAATAGAAAAAGTAACAATTACTGTTTATTAATAACTAAACTGGGCCATTGGCCTTATGAGCAGAGTGTTCACTAGTGGTCCGGGAGACCAGGGTTCAGTACCAGGTCAAGTCATACCAAAGACTCAAAAAATGGTACTTGATACTGCATTGCTTAACATTCAGTATTATAAGGTATGGATCAAGGGTAAAGTGGAGCAATCCAAGGAATGAAGTAGCACACTCCCCTACACCTCAGTGTAGTTGCTATTGAAAAGGGAGCCTTTGGGTCACCCTCGACTAAGGTCGCCAACTTATTTTGAAATAATGGAAGAATCCCTATGGTGTAATCGTTAAAGTGCTGAACTGCAGCCTTGAAGTAAGCAAGTTTGAGCTCTAGTTGCTCTATTATGTGCACTTTTACACTAATACCCTTTGGAAAGGTATGAATCCTCTTATCCCTTAGATATGGGTTAAATAGTAGTATTGCTGTTTTTCTAGAAGGATGGCTTTGGCATTTAATAACCTATGGAGGTTGATATGCCATTAAACAAACAAAAAAACCATAAGATAATGACTCAATTCTAAAAAAAATATATAAAGAGAAAGTAATTATTTTTGATGCAGAATCTCAATCAAAAGAATTGAAAATAAGTTGCTCTTAAGAATGCTAAGGGAAACTCTTTGAAACAGCCATTCAACCTCTTGGAACTCATTCATAAGTTTTAGCAGTCCTTGAACTAAAGTGGCAAAATATGACAGCTTTTTGAGAACTTAATGTCAAATGTTTCAACTGCAATATATACAAAAAGAAATCTTTCCAAAAGCAATCAGTACCTTAGTTTGCTAAACCTATTTTTGTTTTTTATTATAAAATATTGATGTAAATCTTTTTTTTAAATAAGGTGAGAGGTAATCTTTTCCAATCCACAATCCAAGCTGAAAGAATTGAAAAGAATGACAAAGGAAACTCTTTGAAACAACCAGTCAACTTTTCTTTTTTTATAATAAATGTTTACTTATCATAAGGACATTACAATTATTTCTGTCCCACCTTTTATGCATGTATATATAATCCCAAGCAAAAGAATTGAAAATACATTGCTCAGAAGAATGGTAAAGGGAAACTTTAAAACAGCCATTCAACCTCTTGGGATTCATTCTAAGTTTTAGCTGTCCTTGAACTAAATTAGCAGAGTAAGGAGATTATTCAAAGACCTAAGACACAAGACATTTCAACCACAATAGGTATAAAAAGAAATCTATTGAAAAGTGATCAGTAATTGTGTGTTATGTTTCTCATAAATTACTGTATCATAATTTAATTATCAATTCTCTCTTTAAAAATATTGATATGAACAATTGTTCAAACATAGTTCTTTAAATTATTAGCTCATTTATGAATAAAATGTTTCATTCCTAAAATAATTCAGAAGATGTTAACTCTAAATCAGGGCTTCTCAAACTTTTTACTTAAAGCACTCTTTTAACCAAATTTAATTTCCATTCACCACCCCCAACTACCACCAAAAAATAAACTAATTGAATATTGCCAAATTTTTTTTCTTAGTCTCACTGGATTCTATAATGAGAGAGGTTGATGTTTTCAGTTTCCAGATTTATATTTTTACAAAATTGGTCTAATGAGTAGAGAGTTCACTAATGGTCCAGGAGATCAGGGTTCAATCCTAGGTTGAGTCATACCAAAGACTCAAAAAATGGTACTTGATGCTGCCTTGCTTAACACTCAGTATTATAAGGTAAGGATCAAGAGTAAAGTGGAGCAATCCAAGGAATGGAGTAGCGCCCTCCCCACGCCTTGGTGTAGTAGCTATTGAAAAGGGAGCCTTCGAGTCAGCCTCGACTAAGGTCGCTAACTTTACTTTATTATGAATGGAATATTCAATAATATAATACCCACACCAAACTGACTTAACAAATGAAGATTTAGATCTCTTTGGTCAGAGAAAGATTTTTTCTTTATAATAATTTGATTTTGATTTTACATATTAAAATCTCTTACTATAAATAACAATTAAAATTTCAGGCATTGTTTTAATTTTTTTTCTATTATTTTTCTTTCTTTAAAAATTTTTATTCTTCATATTAAATAATCTTCTTTTTTTCTAAAGACACATCATAAACTATTATAAAAATGGGTTATGTTAAAATTAAGTTTAAAATATAATCCCTTTAAAATGTTTTCTTTTAGGAAAATATGATTAATAATTGAAATGACTCATGCTTTGAATGACATGTTACAAGTGACCATCAAACCCAGCCGGACATTTTGATAGGTGTACAACATCCAGCAACTAGTCTACATGATCCAGTATTTTTTGTCCTGTTATGAAGAGATTTATAAATGCAAACAAGTAAATTCATCCTTACACTTTTATTCAGTTGCTATATGGACTAATTTGAGAGGCCTTGCTTTAAACAAACACTTTTAAAAATACATTTTAGCATCTTGATTTCTTTCTCTATGAAATAATTTGTAAAATACATTTGTAATAAAAATGGTATCTTGCTACTAAAATTTTTTAATGGTCATATGGGAGATTTGTTTAAAGATTATTGCCAGTGTTAGCACATTTACTAAAAAAAAGGTGTGCTACCCTTGGTATATGCAAACAAGTTTTACAGAATGTGACTAAGAATATCATCAGTTTCTTTTATTCAACTAGTTTCTTTGCAAGGAAGCATATATAAATATATAGGTAGTGTAAAAAATCTCCATAGACTTTTTTCCTGATTCAAGTGATTTTAACCATTCTCTGTCTGTACTCAATGACAAGAATGTAACATGGATACTGTTGTCTTTGGATGAAATAAAGACAATGAATCATTTTCATTGTTTTTCTTTTTGGACATGAAGATTTGAATTGCATTTTTAAATCAAGGAAACCTATTAGGACAATTGTTTATATAACATCTCATGTTAAGGATGTTGTATTTTTAAATATTTAGTGATATTTCTATTTATTAATAATTAAAAATATTTAAAACACCATTTCCCAAATTAAGAGATACTTATAGAGTTTTCTTATTTTATTATAGGAAGACAATAAATGATTGTCTCCCTTTGATTTGGGGATATGTCTTTGAACACCATGGTCTTGTGAGAACTCAAGAATCCTTTCTTCACTTTTGTCTGTTCTTTTATTTCTATTGAACAGAGTGACTTTACTCTTACCTGGTCTTGATGCAGTAGAGCCAGCATAGCTTTACCATATAATTTGTACTGACCATTTACATCAAGTAACCCTTTTCACTCCATGAATATTATAATTAAGGCCTCAAATATCTATATAACTATATACACACACACACATATATATATATATATATATATATATATATATATATATATGTGTGTGTGTGTGTGTGTGTGTGTGTGTCTTTAAAAAAACAGTCTCTTTGCATCCTCCTCAACACCATGGTGTAATAGCAATTAAAAAGGAAGCCTTTGGGTCACCATGGACAACAATCAGCCAACTTACTATATATATATATATATATAATGTCAAAAAATAGATCTGAAGATTCTATCAATAGTTGCATGAAACTTGAAGTAATGGCAAACAGTTTTAGAGGTAAAGAATTTCAATTTTATGTGGATTTTAATTCAGCTCTGTTTTCAGAACATAGACCACTTTTTATGTATTATTAGTAACTGCTAACAAAATTTGATGATATATATATATATATATATATAATTGAGAAGAGTTTGTGTGTTTATTCCCCATAAATGGGTTGATGCAGTGTCATCAGATTTTCTATGTGTTCTTATTAGATTGGAGGAAAGATTTTGATGTATAAAATCTTTTTTCTCATTGAAAAAGAAGTTATGGTTTCTAACAATGAACTGTAATTCATGGGAAGTTATGGTTTCTAACAATTAACTGTAATTCATGGGAAGACTTGTTGCTGCAAAATGCAATGCATCATATAAAATTAAATTTTCAAACTTCAATAGAAAAAAATTAACAGATTATTTGTCAAATTAAAATAATTATTCATATTTAATTAAACACTACTAATTTTGATTATTGGTAGTTCTTTAAGATGAAGATAAAAAAATAGAAATATAGTATGATTGCTCAGTGAGGGCTAATGGTCTGGACAAAAATAAAAAGTTTAAATCAATAAACCACTCACTTAAGTTTTTAGAAATATTTCTGAATAAAAATTTGTGAATTTTTTTTTTTTACACAGAACAATATTAAATTGATAAGATACAAGAAGTAAAAAAAACAATTGGTTTGGTTTCTTTGTTTAATGGCATATAAACCTTCATGGATTACTTAATGCCAAAGCTATCATTGGGGAAGAACAGCAATGATTCTATTCAACTCATAGCTGGAGAGATAAGGGGGTTTAAAACCTTTCCAAAATGTATTAATCTGAAAGTGAATGTAAAAACTCAATTAGAGTCAAAACTTGCTTACTTCAAGGCTGCAGTCTAGCAATTTAGCCATCACACCTCAGGGACCCCTCCCTAAAACATAATTGGTTAATCCTGTTTCATTTATGTGTATTTACAATTTAGATCTATGTTGTTTAGAGTTTTAATTAGTAACTAAGATTGTAAAACAATCATTGTTGAGAAAAATGAATATGTAGGGATTTTCTAAATGTGTTTGTTAGTCTTACAGTGTTAGTGATCCTGATTTGATATTATCTATTCTAGCATAGTCTGTTTAAATAATGATGGGATTATTTCTTCCTCTGACCTGAGACTTTTGCTTAGAATCAGAGTGTAGTATCTTTATTCCCAGCCTAGCATCGGTGTGTTTCTCCCAGTACTTCTATCTAGAATCAGTGTATTATCTGTACTTGTGAAAGTCATTTGGTTATTTTAAAAACTATATGGTATAGAATATTCAGGGGACAGTAGTTATTATTTCAAATAATCTGATGCTTCCACAAAAATTAATAAAAGAATAAAAAACTCATACCATAAATTGTGGTGTATAAGTCAACTTTTTAAGTCTGAAAAAAAATCTCTACAAAACTAGACATTGATTTATATGGCAGGGATAAAATCCAAACTTTTACCACTGATTAACCACTGTGTGGTAAAGATTTGGATTTTAGCCCTCCAGTTATAAGGTGACCATTAGTTTTGAAGAGATTTTTTCCAGGCTTAAAAGGATAACTTAACTACTGCAACTTATGGTATGCAAATACAGTTGTACACAACATAATGTCTGAGATATGTTTAAAAAATTTGAATACTGTACATTTTGAAAACTATGTTAATAAAGGCTTTTTGGGGGAGGGTGGAGTTAAGCCTTAAAAAGGGCCTAAAAAGAAACTAATCAGTTGTGCAAGGGTTACAAGCATCAATTCCTGGTTTTGAGTTCAGGGTTATCCTTCTCCAAAGACTGGTTGCACACCCAAAACTTAGAGTCTGCCCTACTCAGCTTTATTTAGTTGTGGCACAAAGCTGGACATATGGGGTACCCACTGAGATTCAAACTCACTCGTAATGGTTTTGCTTGCTATTACACCACCTGATGCACCCAACAAAATATATAATAAAATGAAAGAATATACAATCTTTAAACATACTCACTTAAAGTTATGATGGAGAATTGATGACATTATTACAATCACATGCCATTATTTGAATTCAGTTCAATTTTATTTTACCTAATATCAGTAGATATATAAGCAAATGAATCTTGTTCAGGAAAACATTATATGATGCATGGCTGTATTTAGATGATTCCAGATACAGAATGGTACTATTGAACAAAAAAAAAAAAAATATATATATATATATATATATATATATAAAATTGAGAAAGGTTTGTTTGTTTGTTTGTTTCCTATCAACAATTTTATGTCTATTATCTATTGTCATTATTGAGAGGTTTATTCTATTAACCAGGGTATAATCATTGCACAATTTGCTGCTCCTTTCCAGACTCCAGTCACTTATAGGAGACTGCCTCCATGTAGGTACCCATTGTCTTATTTATGGTTTTTCCCCCTTGCATTCTCTCTTCTATAACTTTCTCACAAAGCAGTTGTGCAAGGGTTACAAGCATCAATTCCTGGTTTTGAGTTCAGGGTTATCCTTCTCCAAAGACTGGTTGCACACCCAAAACTTAGAGTCTGCCCTACTATTCCATACATGGCCAGGTCCTTGACAGAATTTTATATATGTCTGATCCCTGACAGAAGTAAAAGGAAATGACACTTTGGTCCTTGGTAGAACACATAGACACTGCACTCTCATCCTAGCGGAAGTTATTGAGAGACAAGGAAACAAACAAAAAAGTCAGACTTTATGTTATATATATATATATATATATATATATATATATATACATAGAGAGAGAGAGAGTGTGTGGAAGAAAAATTAGGAATACTTTAGTATAATAATGAATGACTCTATTATAAAACAAGATGAATTTTCATTCAAAAAATAAACAGTAAATTTACTCATATGGCTACCATTTTTTTCAATTATTGTATCACCACACCTTTAAAACAATTTGCCTGCCTTCAAAATAAATTCTTCAGACATTTGATTCCATTCCTCTTCAGTAGCAATCTTTAGGGAATCAATATTTGAATTGAAAGTTGCTCCATATAGTGTAATCAAGAGGGTTATGGTCTGGGGTTAAATCTTGTTTAATTGCTATCCCCCACAGTTTTCTCAGGGACTTTCAATTCATTAGTGTGCTTTCTTATTGATGTTGTGGGTTCCTTCTTAATCTTTGTAGTGATAGCAGTTAAAAAAGTGTTTTGTTTTTTGTTCAGTCCTCCACTCCCACTTTTCCTTAAAAAGCTCTTTCTCTTTAAAAAATTTTTCTTTTCTTTGAATACGGTAGACAAAGAAACTTTGGCTTGGTTTTAGTGTTAAGCAAATCATATATTCTTTGTCATTTCTTAACCTGCTCACTCATATTGGGCTGAATTTTAATTTTAAAAAGTGCTAGAGTTAATCATGAAAATTTAGATTTATCCCATTTTTTTTCAAAAATTGAACTACTCAAACTAAAAATAATGTTTTAAAATTTATTACATATTTTGCTTCTACACCCTACAAAGATCATTCAAAAAGTTCTAAGCCCTACCCAGAAAAAAGAGCCATTGTGAAATATTTTTGTTGTGGCAACACACTAACACTTCTTATAAAACAAGAAAAACTAATTCAGAATTTTCTATTTTTATAAGAAGTGATAGTGTGTTGCCACAACAAAAATGTCCTGTTATGCTCTTCTTTCTGGGTGAGGCTTTGAGCCTTTTTAACAACCCTTATATATAATAGTTTTAGTTTACTTGGTAAACCAATACCACACACACACACACATATATATATATATATATATAATAGTTATAATAGTTTTATTTTTTTTATTTTACTTGGTAAACAAAGGAGGTTATAAACCTAAAAAGTTTTTTTCTTGTGATTTCTTTATAATTTTTTACCTCTATTTGAGAGTTTTATTCTCTCAAGATCATTTTAATAACTAGTGGCTGATACACATTGACTAATATATAGGTACTGGGAGAAACATTTTGTTCCTCGGCAAGGAATACAGATATTACACTCTGATCTTAGGCAAAAGTGTCATATGTATCTGTAGAGTTTATTGATACAGCTTAATGCTCTGAAAATAATTACTAATTTGGCAATTCTAGTTTGATTAAAAATTCTAAGAGAAAAGGAAAAAACAAAAGCTGATTATTTAAATGAGACTGAAACCCACTTACCTTTTATCAAAAACTAATCAAAACTAGAATTGCATTAGTTTTGTAATTTGCTACATTATAGATATAAGATGAAGTAAGTGTCATAGAGTGCAGTATGTGTTGAATTGATGCTGCCGTAACTTATTCTAATTCATGATACCCACTAAATCTTCTTTCAACAATATATTGATTAAACTAATTGAATTTTTCCAAATTTTAAGATATTCAATTATTCATAAGAAGCATCATGGAGCTTATCTTTATTCAAAATATGTATTTATCTAACACTTCCACCACAGATAGGATGTAACGCAAAGTCAATTTTCAAGTAGAATAAAGCTGGTTAGAATTCAGAGTTTTCCTTTTCCTAGACTGGTTATCTGAGCAAGACTAAAGAATCCAGTTTGCCTTACTATTTGCCTAAGATGGATTCATTTCTTCCTTGAGAGCATTAGCATGAAATTAAATGCAAAGAGTCTTATTGAATATTTGAACTTGGTTAGTGATTCTATTTCTTTCAACAATAACCATCATGTTATTTAAAGTAGTCCATCTTTATCAATAATCGTGTATTCTCATTTCCTTAGAAACATATACAAAAGAAAAAGCAGTGTAGAAATTGTGTAGGCTACCACAGCATTTTCCCAACTTGTACAGTGACAAAGAAAGTCTGAGATGACAGCAATTGCACAAATTGTATTACCTTGCCAGACTCCAGTCACTAGTTGAAGTCTGCCTTCATGTAGGTGCCCCATGGCTTATTTGAGGTTTTATTTTCTAGCTTTCTGTCTTCAATAACTATGTTACAAGGCTGTGAAGCAAATGTTAGAAACTTCAGCCTTTTGTTTTGAATTTGAGTTGTCTTTCTCCAAAGACTGGTTGCCCATCCAAAGTTAAACTTTGCATACTATTTTATACATGATTTGAAGGTGAAGAGATGGATTCATGCTTTTTCAAAGGCATTAGTCCAAAAATTCCAAATTCAGACTGGAATTTGAACTCACTGCTCCCATTTTCTGTGTCAATAACCATTATATCACCCATGGTGTAATGGTTACCGTCATAGGAAATGGACACGGCGACACGAGTTCAAATCCTGGACGAGACGGATAGCGTTTCACATAGCACTAATACCCTTGGGAAAGGTATGAATCCAATTATTCTCCCTCCAGCTATGGGTAAATAGTAGGGCAGACTAGGTTGTTCAGCCTTGGTTAGGCAACTAGTCTAGGAGAAGGAAAACTCTGAATTCAAACCTGTTAAACTCCACTTAAAAATTGACCTTGTGTCATATCCTGCCCGAGAGGAGGGGTTGGGTAAATATGATAACCATTATATCACCTACGCCTTTATTTAGATGTATTTTTTATTACTTATAAGTAGGTTCCTTTCTCTGATTTAAAGGCTTCAAAGATTTATGTTTCAACTCTTGGCAATCTATATAAATTGAACATAATGGCTTACACTTTTTGTATTCATAAAGTTTTGCTACTTGCAAGATATGATGTTTTAAGGATTTGCAGAATTATTTAATATTGGGCTTAATGGAAATTCCTTGTTTTTTTTGGGGTGGGGGGTTAAAGACAGCATTTATTTGTAAAGATTACGAGGATTTAGAATTTTACCAAAGCCAAAATCTTCAACTTGCTGTATATGTTGGCAATATGGCTATCTGATTTAACCTATATATATATCAATATCAGTGGCAATTACTCACCAACCCAAAGCAATGGGTATCTGTCTTTTACCTCTTCTTCAGATGTTCAAATATCCAGTCCTCTTATCACCAAGTGTTAGAATTCTGCTGTACTCTGATTTTCACTGGTTCAACATTTCCAGTCGAGTAACTTCTGTACATATAGGAGGCACACTTAGCATAATGGTTATCGTCATAGGAAATAAAATCAGTAACCAGAGTTCAAATTATGGACAAGGCTACTTGCATTTCACTTTGTGCTAATGCCCTTGAGAAAACCATGAATTCATCTGTTCTCTCCCCAGTTATGGATAAATAGTATGACAGATGGGGTTCTTTAGACTTAGTATGGCAACCAGTCTAGGAGAAGGAAAATTCAGAAATCAAACCTATTAAACTCTGCTTAAAAAATTGACCTTGTGTCACATCCTGCTTGTGCAGAAGGATTGGGTAAATACATTTGTACCAATAGTTTTAACTACATCATCAATGACTCAGCACCACAATTGCTATGCAAATTAGTTAACACCTTTTTATTTTGCTGTTAAAATAGCCCAAATTAGACATATCACTTGGATCAAAATAGTCACTTTTAAAACTTTATGCAGCATGTATGTACAGAATTTTAACTATGATACAAAATCTGTGAAGCTGCAAAATAGCAGTATGGTTTTCTGCACTAAAAATAGAATCAGTAAAACAGCTTCAAATTCCAACTGAGATTGTTATCATTCACATCACACTAACAATCTTGAGAAAGCCATTTCTCCCTCTTGTTATGAACAAAATAACTGAGTTGAGTTGGTTCTCTTAGCTTTTGTAGAAGGCAACCAGTTTAAAAGAAGGAAAACTTAGAATTGGAGAAGGTAATGAAAAACTATTCTACTATCTCTCTCAAGAATAGTTATGGTAATGTGACTTTTACTCATAAAGAGGCTGTGAAGAGATGTGATCATACAAGCCCTGGATGTAGCCCTTTCCATTTATAAGAAAACTTGTAGTGACATATACTCTAAGTAACCTCAAGGTGACATAAGAGCATACATGGAAAGATTCTCTATTGTACCCTGTAGCCATTAAAGTAAAATATATATCCTTTGTTCTCTTAGTTTTTGTGCAAAGCTTTACATCAGAAGATAATCTGCATGAAATAAATTATATTCTTAATACAGTGTCGAGCTTTCTTCTTTGACCAAACTGAGGTGAATCTCCAACTGACTTTAGAATTCTACGACTAACTCTGCAACTCCAATTTGACAAGGATTTTCTGAATACATGCAACTACTATGATAGGAAATTAATTTCTTTTTTAAATGCCTCATGGATTTATATATTTATTTTTGTCTGTATTATCCCAAATCAATTAAAGTTTGCAGGTAAATAACTTGAGAAATAGATATTGAGTTACTTCCTTTGTACATGATATTCACAAGAATAAATACAGATTAACTCTCTGTGGAGTCATGGTTTGTATGTTAGCTTAGTTAACCATTACTGATGTAGTGAATTTGATTCTCAGTGGATGCTCTACACAAGTGTTGGAATAAATTTCCATAACTACATAGGAGCATACCAAAAACTATTCAAATAAAAATATTCAAAGACTAGTATGTTAAAACCTTCTAATAATAGTGAAGGCTCAACAAAATATCAATTTCATATGTGTAATCAAAAATACATAGATGATATAAGCCAACATAAGTATATATGTTTGGTTTCTTTGTTTAATGGCATATCAACCTTCATGGGTTATCTAATGCCAAATCCATCTTTATAGAAGAACAGTAGCACTATTTAATCCATAGCTAGAGAGGAGAAAGAGGGTCATACTTTTCTAAAGGGTATTAGTCCAAAAGTTAATGTAATAGTATGACTGGAATTTGAACTTGCTAAATACAATGTCACAGTCCAGCATGTTAGCAACTATGCCGCAGGGTCTGTTCCTAGTGACTATGTAAATGATTCAAATGATCCAATATATAAAAAGTAAAGAGGCTAACTTAGTATAACAATTATCATTGTAGGAAATAGAATTGTCAATCCAAGTTCAAAACCTGGACAAGGCTGTTTGCATTCCTCTTTGTGCCAATGCTTTTGGGAAAGGCATGAATCCATCCCTCCACCCCCAGAAATGGGTAGATAGTAGGGCAGACTTGATTCTTAAGCTTTGGTTTGATAACCAGTCTAGAAGAAGGGAAACTCTAAATTCAAGCCAACTTTACTCTGCTTAAGAATTGACTTTGTGTCACACCCTGCCTGTGACAGAGGGGTTAGGCAAATAGAGATATATAAAAGGTAATGTAGTTTTACTTAAGCTTTGTTTCTGTCTTTTAAATTATCATTAATTAAAGAAACATTTTTAAGCTTTCATTTAAACTTTCTTTGTTACTTCATAAGTCTTATTATTTTAAGGGTTTACTAATTTTACTTTTTAAAATGATTTAAAATAATCTACGGAAATCTTCATGCGCCGTTACTGCAAATTAATCTTTAACAATAGTCTTGCAAGAATACAGAAATAAACATAATGTTAGAATATTCTTGGCTTTATTAAATAATGCTGTCAAAAAATAAATAAATAAAGTGTGCTGTTTTAATAATTATTTTGTTTGTTAACCAGATCACGATTTTAGAGTTGTCTCCCTGTCCTATTTTGATCCGATAAACAAAGTTATTTCTATAGGCTAATATAATCTATACATTTCATTTTATATCTCCATACCATGAAAAATAACAGCAGAAATGAAAGTGATTTTTTTAAAGACTTTACTATTATTAGGTTTTAATATATAAATCTTTAAATATTTTTCTAATTACAGGTGTATTTCCATGTAATATAATTATGAAATATATTATACTATAATAGTTAAATATAGAAATATACTAACTATAATAGTAAGTTTTACTCTCCCTGGGTGTATTTGTGTTATAATGAATATAACATAAGGACGCCCAGTGAGAACAGAACTTGCTATGATAATAATTTATGATCATCTCACTTGGTAATCATTGATTCACAGCTTGTTAACATTGTCGTGTTCAAGGGAAGTAATTTCGTATTTAAGTTACCTCCCTTGAAAGTATAATTGATTTGGGATGTTACAGTCAAAATCAACTATTAAAATACACTTGTTAAAAAGAAAAGGTACACTAAGATTGAAACCGTTAATCTTTAGTTAGTCTAATGCCATTTCACTTTGTAAAAATAGTGATGAATGGTTTCACCCAATCGAGGAAGTAGAATTTTTTTTATTATTCCTAATTCATCTATGACACCAAACTGCATCCAGTAGTAATTTTTAAACTGATCAATTTGACTCATAGTTGAAACTAACTGGTACTATCATATTGGGTCAGAGTGGATTTAGGAGTAATAACAACAAAGAGGTGACGCCATGCTCTCTCATGCTCCAGCCTCACCACCAAATTCAGTTTAGCATCATATCTATGGCAATATTACTATTAGGTTTAAGCAAGCAACATAAAATTAGAATGAAGATAAACAAAAATTAATAATAATGATGTAAGAAAAACAAAAGGATTAAGCAAAAAGGAAAGAAAAAGAGTTACTGGGAATTTGGTTGACTTGGTTTGAAGAATGGAGAAGATTTTATTTTATTTTTATTTTTTAATGCAAAACAATTTCTATGAAAAACAGGATTGGTTGTCATTTCTTGCAGCAGTGTCTGCAAAGACTTGTCACGATTGCTGTTTATTTGTTTAGTTTGTATTTGTTACTCATTCATTGACTCCAATGTTAAACTTTTTTTTTCTCTCTGTTCTCATTGGCTGTTTGATTGTGGCCATTTTAGCAACTGTGCACTTTAAATGCATGGAACAGCGTCCAACTTGTCTTTTGCACGTTTACTTTCCTTTTTTCCCAAAATCAGCCTGATCAACAAACAACAAGATTAAAACTAATTTGTTTTTAAATCCTGCCAGAAGAGTTTAAGAAGTTTGATATTTTACTTTAAGAGCAGTACAAATAAGATAGGGGTATTAGTTAACCATTTGTTTATTTTCTTTTTTAATAAGAATTAACTTTTATCCAAATGTCTTAGATAAAGAATTATCCTTATATTACACTGATCTACTTAGATTAGTATCTTCATCATGTTTGTTATAATAATCCCAATGTCTCAGCCTTTGGAGGGTATGACAGCCAAAATTGGGGTGAATCTGATTACAATCTAAATGAGAATGCTATTTTGAATACATCAGTGTATAATAAAAATTTTTAAAAAAAGAAGTTTTTCTTTTTAGGAAATATTTCAATAAAAGTAAGAAAGATTCTCAATTTTAATTAAAATTCTGATTTTTAGTCACCAAAAGAAATTGTATTTTTTCTTTAACGCATAGCATCTTGAATGAACATCTCTGGAATACAAGCACACTCACAGATAGAAAAAACACACACACACATATATATACAATAAAATAATTATTTTAAAAAAGATAAAATACAAATAAGAAAAAAAGTGCTCAATGCTTCTATGGTAGAGCAGTTCTAAAACTTAGAATAACCAATTTATGTACTCTAAAACATCATTAAAATTTCATGTGGATCACACAATTGTTCTATTTCCATAAAAAAATATGTGATCAACATGAAACTTAAGGTAACATAATTTAAGTGCACGTAATTTGGTTATTTTATGATATATAAAGAAGGTTTTATTGAAAACCTTTGGCAATTTTCTCATGATTTTCTCTTGTTTTCATACAAGGTTATAGATGTTTGATTTCAAAAGAAAAATCAATAAGAAAAATTGAATTAAATCATATCCATAGTCTTCAATAAAACCTAATCAATAAATATATAAAGTTAAATCAGTAAGTCTAATGAAGAAAAAGCAATTATTTTATGCAAAATAGGATTACATTTTCAATATAATGTCCTTCTTTGAATATGCACTTAATTTAGAGATAAATATTTATCACAGAAATCAAACATTAGAGTTTGAAAATTTGAAATCCAAATTCTCCTAATAATTACACACTATGCTGAAGGCTTACTGATTGATCCATAGTTGTGTACGTATATAGGTGTGAGATACATAACAATGCTGTAGTATACATCCTCAGTGATGTATTGCAAAAGGTCCTTAGGGGTTTCAGTCTTTCAACATCACACCCCTTCACTCTGCTGACCTCATCTGTATTGATTGGACCCCGATGTGCATATCATGAACCTGCAACATCTGTTGTTGTTTTGAATTTGCAAAAAAAAATGAAGATACAGCAAACCTGGTCTTTTTGTGTGCACACACATACACACACATTTATATATATATAATTTAATTAAACATGTTTAAAAGAGAAAATGCTACACATATATATATATATATATATAATGTGCACCATGTTTTGAATATATATATATATATATATATATATATATACGTACGTACATACATATATAAATATAGTTTATATGTATATTGTTTTTAAAAGTGTGTACATAATAAAATATTTTGAAAATGGTTAAAATATTTTAAAATCCTAAAAAAGGGGAACCTTTGTTTTGGTCACTTCTCTTCAGAGAATTATACGCCATTACTTTTCAGCAACCCCATTGGACCACATGAAAAAACATTATTACCCATGCCAACTCTTCTGGCTTACAGAAATTTTCTTCTTTTTTTTTAAATTAGTTTTCTTCCTCCCTTCAGGCTTTTTCGATGGATAATATCTCATGTTAACTGCCTCCGATGTAAACTTTCTTCTCATTGACATAACTGTCTGAAGATAAATGACCAAAACAAAGTGTCCCTTTTTTTTTTTAGGATTTTAAAATATTTTAATTGTTTTCAAAATATTTTATTATGCACACACTTTTAAAAACAATATTTTAATTTTGTACCTACTACAAGATGTTCATATATACATACATACATATATATATATATATATATATATATATATATATATATGTATGATATTATTAATTTTTAACTGTTTTTTTTTTAATCTAATTTCTGTTGCTTTTTATCAAAACTCTCAGATCATTATTCCATAACTATTAAATAAGCAGTGTGGATCACAAGTAAAAAATGACTGGCCTCATATGAGCTTGTATACCATATCCATAGCTGCCTCATTTCTTGTGACAGTGCTATAATTAGTTTGCTCACAAAAGTTTTATTGATTGTGATCTCTCAAACAAAATATAGAATAACAATCTGAGAGTAGTAATAGAATCCAAAGAAATAATTGGGGAGTCCTATGGTGTAGTGGTTAACATGTTGGACTGTGACAGCCTAGGAAGCAAATTCAATCTCCAGTTATGTTATTATGTTCACTTTTGACCTAATACCCTTGAGAATGTTATAAACTCCCTTATCCCTCCTCAGGTATGGGTTAAATAGTACCACTACTCTCCTACAAGGATAGCTTTAGCATTAAACAACCCATGAAGGTTGATATTCCATTAAACAAAGAACCCAAATTAAACCAACCCAAACCAAAGATTAAATGAAAGAACTAGTAAAAAAAATGAATAATAATGATGCTACATAATCTAAGAAATTATATAATATTCTAAAACAAGAACACTAAATAAGAATATTCAAAGCAACAATGACAATACATTTACAAATATAAAGATAAAAAAAACTTTGATTCATTTTACTAAGTGTAAATTCTTACAAAAGCCAAAGTTAATACAAAGAAACAAAAAAAATGTATTAAAATTCATCTTTTTTGTCACTGGAAATTTCACATGAGTTCTGTTACAGGAAACTCTTTGACCACAGATTTCCATGTGTACATTTCCTTGAGAGGTAGGTCCACCTTTTTTAAATTGATATTGCTGCTTCTAAGCAGGCAAATATTTTGTTTTCATACCTTCTTACTTCTATAGAAGATCTCCCCTCGATTCAAACTTGAGTTAAGTAATTAGTTCTGGCAAAGAATTATTAATCATTTGTCTATTTTTTATTAACTTTATTGTTTTTTTGCATCCATGCTTTTATCAGTCAGTCTAGCCATTTCCTCACAAAATGGCTGGCATTTCAGAGTTACAATATGGAATTCTGATTGGGTGGAGTGACAGTACTAAATAGGTAAGATTTGTAAGTATGCAAGAATACTGCAAGTAAAATTTAGTATTTTTTTGCTGCTTGATCTCTTTAGTGTCAAACTGATTACTAAATGCAGTATGGTTGAGATACTATTTCATCATCTTCCCTCCAAAAAACAAAAAGTTTTTTTTATGTGAGCAATACCTTCAAAGATGTTTTATTATCATCAGATATCCTTTGGCTGACATTATTTAAGCAAAATTCTTTTCATATTGAATTAGTATAACAAGTAGAATTTTAAAATCAAATAAAGTATATGGGCTTATCAAAAGAAAATATTAGTAATAGTTTAAAGTATCAAGATTTCATATGAGAATTCTATAACTGAATTTTTTCCATAGCTGAACATTTAATTTAAAAAGTAATATTTTAAATTAAAAAACAGTTTTTTTTTATTTAAAACAGAAGGTTCCATCATTATCTGGAACAAGACTGGAGAGGTAATATTAACTGAGAAACTTGATTTCTTCTCATATTAACTGAACATTTATATTAGGTCTGAGTAAGAATGGGGATAATTTATCTAAATCTTTGCAACAAAAAATATGTAAGAGTTCTTTGAATTGTTCTGTGATATAATTTTTACAATTTTATATAATGTGTACACACAGGTATATATATATACAACCACATTTACCAGTATTTTAGCAAATTTAGATTTAGTAGGTTTTTATATTCTTTACTGCCAGGTCCCTTTCGTATCAGTGAAGTGTCCCCATGGCATAGTGTCTAATGTGCGGGACTGCAACATTGCAGTAAGTGAGTTTGAACTCCAGTTGCACAATTACATTCACTTTTGGACTAATATCTTTTGGAAAGGCATGAACCTTCTTATCCCCCTGCTATGGGTTGAACAGCATCACTACTGTCCTTCTACAAAGGATGGCTTTGGCATTAAATAATCCACAAAGGTTATATGCCATTAAGCATAGAAACCAAAACTAACTTCAGTATCAAGTTGATTTTCATTTAACATCAAACTGATTGCTAAAGTGCTATTTGATCATTATCTCTTCAAAAATAACTCCTTTATGTAGGTAATATCTTCAGAGATAATTTGTCATCATTAGCTATCCTGTGGTTAACATTATATAAGCTAAATTCTTCGAATTTTAAACTGGTATTAAAAGAAATGGAGTAAATGTGCTTATTCAAAGACATTTATATCAGTAATAATCCAGATTATTAAGGCTGGATCACAAGACTTACATTTCTTTATACTCAAACAAGAGGAATAACTAGTGTTAAACATTTTCTCATAGAATGCAGATTTATCTTTCATTAGCTGTTTTTCTCAATGCAAACAATATGAATGATATTTTGTCCTTCTTGAGAGAAACAGAATTACACTGAAAATTATAAACATAATCATGATCAGTACCATACAAAGTAATTAAAAAATCTATCACAGATTATTTTGACATATTATTATAAAAAAAAAAAATTCTTAAACAACTATACCAAAAATGTAACTAAAGTGTACAATGTACACAATTCCCTAAAATAACCCCAAACAGGTTGACATGCCATTAAAATCAGTTGATCCGTCAATCATAGATCACAAGAAGTATATAACTGGATCTTTGCTGTAGCTGAATTTTTAACTGTGAAATTAAAATAAATAAAATAAGAATGGGGGAGTTCTTTAAATTCTTTTGTCATATAAAAGACAGCTATTTTGATGTTACCTTGTTGACACCCAAATGATTTTATATAGGGTGATTAAGTATAAAAGAACTCCCATAGAAATGTTATCATTATTTCAAACACCCTATATATATATATATATATATATATATATATATATATATATATATATATATATATAGTGATGAAAAAAACACAAGGCCTTTCAGAAGATGATTTTATTCATTGAATTATTTGACAACATTTTGTTTTTAGATCTTCATCAGTGCATGTGAGTTATTACTTGTTTTTTTTTATATCTGTGCATTTACATACTGTCAGATTTATTCCCTATATATGTATATATATATATATATATATATATATATATTCTTCAATCCAGTAAATCTGGAGTAGGGAACAATTCCCTCAGGACAAATAAATTATTCAAATTTTGAATATTTAAATATTCCTGGTAGAGAGCTCAATGTAAATAAATTCACAGAGCAAATAATATTATTTCAAGAAAAAAAGCAATATTCAGTCACATTATGATAATAAATTTATTTCCATCCTGTTAAGAGCATTATGTATATTTATGTAAAAGTTTTTAACCATTTGAATAGTGTGTTTAAACATATAAGTTGATTAATTAGAAGGAAGTTATGGGGAATTTTTTATGTTTAGATTTAGCTTTATAAACTATAAACATTAATTTCTTATTCTCAAACTGATATAACTATGATATAACTTTAGAAAAACCTCACCATCTTATAATAATAGTTTCTTATTCTTGAAGCTAAATACCTTTTTCTTTTTTAGAAAACCTATCATCTGATACTAGTGATTACAGGGGTGGGGTTTTTGGTTTAGGATACAAGTGCATGATATTATTTTTACTTATTGAATACTCTTTTGGCAGAAAAAATATATATACCAAAAATAAGACTTAAAAAAAATGTAAAATGAAAAAAAAATGGCTGAAATATATCTCCATTATCTAAATAATGACATCTAATTGATAAAATCCACAGATATATTTTCTTTCTATCAAAAAAAAAACATCATTTTATTAATCTCCCAACAGCATGCCCAGTGCAAATAACAATTGTGTCTATACTTGTATACAATGTATTTATTGTTAGATGTGATTTTAGTGTTCATATATAGTGTTTACATGTTTCTCTTACTCTCCTTTTCTTTCTTTCTATAACTCTTCTTTCTTTCTTTCTTTCTTTCTTTCTATAACTCTTTCTTTCCCTTTCTTTCTTAATGTTTTCTTGTCTTTTCTTGTTTTCTTATTTGTTGCTGTTAACATGTCAGTGTTGTTGTTGTTGTTATTGTTGTTATTATTGTTGTTGTTCTTGATGTTCAATTTTGAATTATTTCTGCCATCTCCAGGCAGTTTGAAATATTTAATTAACTATTAATAATTAAATCAGTTAATTAATTATATCAACAACTATGATGTTATTTGATTTTTTTTTACCTAGATTCATTATTATATAATAGTTCATTCTTAATGTTTAGAATAAAAAATATGACAAGTTTTTCTGTAATTTTAGAAATAATTTTATTATTAATGTTTAAAAAGAAATAAATGTGTAGATATTTCTTCATATATATATATATATACATATGTATTGAATTTACATATGTATGTGTGCTGATGTATCTCTGAATATATATGTTTATATATGTGTGCATTTACGTATGTATTTTCATATATATGTGTTTAAGCACAATGAAATATCTATTACATTTATGTAGCCAAGTAAATGGTAAAACATATTTTTCATCATTTTATCAGTACATAGTTTACAATTTTAAAAAATACATATAAAGATATAAGCTATAATTTCTTAAGAATTCACATACAGTTTCGTAAAGGAATCTGTCCGGAACTGGGAAGGCAATTAGCTACTTCTCAAGAATCAACGACCAGAAAAGAAGGTGGAAAGAAATTCTTGTCCAAAATGTGGAACTATCACCCAAAACTCGAATTCCTCATAGCTGTATGGCTGACAAAACACTTTGTTAACTTTACTTGATCTAAAAACAAAAAGTGAGGAAAAGATTTGTGCAATATTAAAAAAAAAAATTTTTTTAAATTTAAAAATGTGTGTCATGACACTTGTTTTGTGTTATGCTATGTTCATGTTGCTCAGAGAGGTCTCCCCGTCAGCCTCAGTCCTGTTATCGTCTGGTTAAGAAATGGTGCCTCTTATTTATTTTACTGTCTTTTTTTCTTCTACCTCTCTCATGTCAAAATTCAGTTAAAAGTTTACCCTGAGCTCACACTCACTCCATCACAGCTATCATGCCCACAAAAATGGTGCCTGTTTTCATTAACAGATACATGGTCATGTGACCAGATGTTGGTCAAGTGACTTATTAGGCTTCACTTTTTTGACCAAATTTTACCCTTACTCCTTATCTGCTGTCCCCCCATACCAATTCCCCACCTCCAACATTCCCTGTCCCACAACTATGTTCATTGCTGTCCTTATGTTAATTCTTTTTTCTACAAGGTTTCTCTTATCTGTTTTTCTGTCTCTCCTTCTGGGGGAAGTACATGTCTTTGACAAAATTAGATGCAGAGCACTTTTCCCATGGCATCTTCTTATAACCACTTTGTGGTTTGCTGTATTCAAATTATTTAAATGAAGAAAAATAGATATTTTCTTCACTTTTTAACACTTCCAACTTTCCTTTCTTTTCCTTTCTTTCTTACTTTTTTTTTTGTTCTCAAATTCAGTTTATTTGATCTTTAAAAAAAAAAAGATAACACACACACACACACAAAATAATAATAAGTGATAAATATCACAAAGAAAAAATAAAAAGATTTTATGCATTCACCC
Source organism: Sepioteuthis lessoniana (assembly GCA_963585895.1). Lineage (NCBI taxonomy): Eukaryota > Metazoa > Mollusca > Cephalopoda > Myopsida > Loliginidae > Sepioteuthis > Sepioteuthis lessoniana. Next base: position 32,732,994 of record OY757928.1, on the reverse strand, counting down.
AAATCTCTTGGGTTTTCAGAGAAACTTTTCTTTTTTCTCTCTCTTGGCATAATAATGAAAAATAATAGTTGTATCTGGCACTTTTTTCTCAAATGTTATATTTTGGACTAGCAATGCAAAACAAAAGTGCCTACCTTTTGAATTTTGTAGATAAAGTAACAGAGGATTGATCTTGTCTAAATATTGTTAGATGGGTTTTATTATTATTATTATTGTGATTCATTTTGTGTTCAATGAACTATTTTTCCTTGTCTGTGTTGTTTTTCCACAACATTTCAGCCGTGTAACTCTTCAGCCTTCTTCTGGTATATTTATTGTGATGTTAGCCATCCATTGTGAAGTTTCATATACTTATATACTTAAGTGGTGAAAGACTTCATGTAATGAACAACCCCTAATTTTTAGCTACAAAAATGATGTTTCTATCATATATTGTATGTAAGAAACAGTGGTGACATGTTCAAAATCCTGTCATGTAATGAAAGACCCCCTTGCTGTTTTGAGGTGAAAAATTGCTCTTAAAATGTTGTTCATTACACGAGTAAGTAGAGTAAGGGCTACAATTTTTCCCCATTATGGATTAGTCATGTTTTTTTGATACAATTTAATTTTTTATTATGATTATTTATTTATTTATCTTAACATAAACAAGGAAAATAGTTCATCCAACTCAAAATGGATAACAAAGAATGGATTTAAATAAGTGATAAGTCTTCCATCTTTTGGCTAGATGTTAATTTTACCTCTGTCATTTGTACATCACAAGATTTTCTGACAGTACTGTAAACCCTCACTATGATAACCCTTGGCTTTAACAAAATATTTGATCCATCTGATTTACCAAATAGAATCAAATAAACATGTCAAACATAGACCATTATGAACTTTCTTATTTACCAACTACATACATGCCAAGACTGATAGTGGTGAAGGAATTCTGGAACAAGCAGGCATGTTTACTGCTGTAGAGTCACTGAGATCAGAAGGGTTTATCTAACCTCAATATAGAAGGAATTGATCTAAATTCCACTACATGGAGAGTTCCTGTGGTGAAATGGTTATAGTATTTTCTTAAGATTAGTAATGGTTTCAAAAGGCTATCGGTCTAAACCAACTATCCCTGATGATTGTTGACCGAAATTGAATGTCAATAAAACTTTTGTCCTTCTATTCTAATATCATCATTGTCATACATTGATAAAAGAAACATCTGGATATTCAAAATCACTCAAAAAATTATAGAAAAACAAGGAAGTTCAAGAGAAAATATATTTCCACAAACATATTGAACCTTAGCCTAGCTTACTGAAAATGGAACTCAAGATATGTTAAAATCATCTTTTGGAAATAAAATTTGAGAAGTTTCTCAATACACAAGATGGGATGATACTCAAGTATATATGGTAAATTAAATTTAGCCTGTAATATATGAGTACAAATAAAGTTATATCTTAGAATATCTGTTTATGAATGAAGTTCAAACTAATGTCAGTTTATTAGGTAAGAGATAGCTGTTATCATAGCAACAATGTAACTTAGCAACATCTGAGAATGGTAAGAAAATGTAAGAAATATGAAAGAGAAAAAGTTCTTTGTTTAAGATTGTGTTATTGGCCATTATATGAGCATTCATAGGAAAAGAATACTATAACAAACTTGCAAATTTACTTATTTACCGAATGAGATGAAATTGTCAGATTTAACAAACTTTTAACTTTAATGATTATTCCTTCCTCTCCTAATTTAGTCATTATAGCAAGTGTTTACAATGTTTGTGTATATATATATATATATATATATATAGTTGACATATTTTATTAAAGATGGCAATCTAGACTTTTCAAGAAAAGGCTAATAAAAAACTGAATACCAAATCCTTGTCTGTCACCTTTAATGAATTATGCCTACAAGAAAATCTAAATATACTATATATATATATATATGTATATATATATATTCAATCATATGACTAATTTGATTTTATATTTGCAAGTCTCCTATCTCAAATACTACCTAATTATTCAGATTAATATCCTAATCTTTGTTGTTTTTTAAAATTACATTTTAATTGTTTGGTGAGGGTTTGAATACACCACTTGAATCCCCTGCAGAGGGGTAAAATCCATGCAAAAGGGGTGTCCTAAGTATGACGCTAAACTACATCCAGTGTTAAGGCTCCAGCTCAGGAGTTTTGGGAAGTGTGGAGTTACCTTCTATTAACCCCAGGTCACCTCCAGTCAAGAGTGCTACTACCTGTTAGGGTCCCATCTATAGGTTAAACAGATCAATTTGAAAATTATTAGTCTTAGACAGGAATATGTCAAACCCTATAACCATGCACAAATTATTTGTATTACGAATAATTAGTTGAAGTTTTGTTCATTTATAAATGAGTATCATCATATAATCACTTACAACAACAAAATTACTGACTTCAACATTAACTAGAATTCTGCAAGAGTTGACAAACAGGAAAAAAACAACCCACTTTACCTTGTTTTTATTGGAGTCTCCTCTGTTTATTCCTTCAAATGAAAATCAGATGAAAATTACCTGTTTTTCATGTGTAATGTTTTAAATCTATTTTTAGAAAAGAGTTCTTTACAAATCATTCTGTGATTGACCTTTTAGATATAGTAAAAAAAAAAGAAAGGAAAAAACTATAGAAATTGACAAGTCTGAAGAAATTTTCTTATAATTGTCCCAAGAAAGATAATTAACACTGTCTTCCAGCATTTTATCTATCTTGTTTCACAATACTGACAACTGGCTGAGAAATATTTTTCTCATACTTATTGCCAGAAATGACTGTGAAACAAATACAAATCATCAAATAATTTATTTTACAATATGAATGGGTTTTATTGTTTCTTTTCTAAATATCTGCTTCCTTTTTTTTTTCCTTTTTTTTTTTTTTAAATTTTTTTTTTGTTCAGCTCTCTCTGAGAAATATTAAGATGTTCTGAGGACCATACAGTCTTTAGAACCTTGATTGACTCTGAGATTAGTGAAGTCATAATGATTAAGAAAACACTTTCTTTAGTCTTAAGATTAGCTAAACATGAACAAAAGTCAATAAAAAATTCAAGAGGAATATCTAAATATTTTTTTATTATTAATTTTTTGCATTAATGTTGAGAAAATGTCCCATTTAGTTGAGTGCATTAAAATGATGCACTCAAAAAGATACTATTTGCTAACTGAAACCTTGTACATAAGCAATTTTTTTTTTTTTTTTGATAAACGTAGAAACAATTCAAGAAATGTTGAATATGGTCTGAAATGTAGAATTTCTATTGTTTATGTTAATTCCAAAATGGTCTGGCTTTGATTCTAAAAAAAAAAAAAATTGGTTGGTGGATATAGCTAACATTTTCTGGATCCAAATTTTTAAAACTAAAATATCTTCATTGAACATTTACTAAAAAATTGAATATAAAAAAGTCAGTTATAATAAAAATGTCTAAATTATTGTTATCAATTTTAATTACTATCTTTCCTCAAACTCTCAATTTTGAGTTGCTTTTTATCTCAACTCATGAGGGTCATTATGTCTATGACAGAAAGGAATAGCATATATTGGAAACAACAATAAAAGATAAGTTCCCAATGACACATGAAATCATAACATCTTTTACCTTGGGGGAACCTCATTCTCCATACTAGTTGTTTTACCATCAAATCTACCTAAGCCAGTGATATTCTAGAAGTACAAATAACCCCTATAAAGTCATTCAGTACTGTGGTCTCTGATATGGTGGTGCCATGTTTGTTGTTATTTTTCTTAAACACTAGCAGTGTTAATGGCATATTTTTAAGATTTATTTTTATTTAGTTTTTTGAGGAAGGAACATTCATATATTACTCCTTGAGAGTTTATCACATCAGCGTTAACTGATGGTTTTTCACTAGAGTTTGAGTGACAGCAAGTCTCCCGGACTCTTCTCTGTATTCTGGCTGATAATAATTATTATTATTTACTTGAATGACATATTAATATTTTGCAGGCAATTTTTTAAATAACTTTTCTGATGTACTTTTAAGAAGTCAGTGACTAATTTTATTACTGTAATTATCTGGAAAAGAGGTTCATAAGCTATGGCCTCATTAGCAAAATCCGGCACTCAACTTCATTTCTATTGAGCCTTCATTAATTTTTTTTTTTACAGGGAAGAGGATATGGGGTTCATCTATTAAATAGACAAACACATACTACCACCCAAAAAGAATTAAAATTGTTAAAAATAGTTTCCAATGCCTTGTGTGATCATTGCTTCATGTTTTATTTGCTTCTGGCCTACCTACCAAAACATTTCATCTAGAATCTTTGAATTTATAAAACAGTTGGTGGCCAGGATTTTGTTATTCTATTTAACCCCTTACCTACCAGATGTATAGGTGTCAAATCCCTTGCATATCCCCAAAACAGACTGGAAATCATACTCTGCATCTTTTGCACATCAAAACATTAAAAAGAATATGCTACTTGAAATTATTAATAATACAATGGTAATTTTATTGAAGACAGGTACTGCAGACTTCTATGACACAGATTTTTTTTTACCAAGACATGAAAACAAATATGCTTGGGATTGGTAGGTAAGAGGTTAAAGGATTTAAATCAATTTTTCTTTATTCCAAGGCAGCAATTTATTTACTGGCCAAACTTTAAAATATACAGTGCCTTAGTTAAGCAAATCTTTGTTATTTAAAAAATGAGCATGTACCTTCATTGAATTTAGTTAACTCCAATGGTTAAATAATGAATGTTAAAGTGTCTATTAAGAGAATGGTATAGACCACACTACCTATTATCAATGGACTATTTAAAGATTTCTGTTTTAAGTAGACCAAGTTTTTGGTAGCAGTTTATTCTTAACTCCTTGCTTGCACCTTGCTGAGTATGTGAGTGGTTAATGATCTCCTGGTCTCAGGTGCCTTTCCCCTAGGCTGTACCTGTTTCCAGAAGGGGAAAATTAATGGGACCAAGCATTTTTGGGTATAGCTGCACATGAGTCTTGATTTGTATGTGGCTCTCCACAATAAAACAACCTTGTGTCATATACTAACTTGGTGGGAAGTCTGTTAAATACCTTCTAAACTACTTGTCTGATGAATCTTCAGCCAAATAAATGAGTCCTTGAAAAAGGGATGAAATTTTTTTATGCCTAACATGAGGCTGTAACAAGTAAAGGCCTGGCAGCTATGCAACTGGAGTCTTTAACTTGAGGTATGCCAAGGCTATGCCAAATAAAGGTTTAGCAGCCATGCAACTGAAGACTTTGACTGGAGGTAGGCATATGATGATTTAAATTACTGCTTAACTAAAATTATTGAGAAAAATTTTAGCAAAGAACTGGCTAGTGATATATAACTTATAGTTAATTAACAAAAATGCAGGTGGGCTGATGTCATATCTGCTGTTGATGACTTTTTTGATCAATGGGATCCAAGCACTTCAACACTGATGGAAAAATTATGTGGACCTCATTTGGTCATATCCTATGAGAGTATCTTGGTCAGCCTATGAACTTTCCAGCCAATACTCATATACCTCTTACTAGGAATTCATTATTTCTTATTAGTCAGAGAGCAGAGAAAATGTACCTGTATAAACCAATAAGGAAGTGAGTTCAACTTTTACAAAAATACTCATTAATGAAGCATGAAAATACTTAAGGTAAAAATAATGATTAATGAGACTCAGAGAAACAATGCTTTTCTTAATATTCGGAAGAACTTTTAATGTTCTGGTTTTATGCTTCCCTTGTCATTGACGTATCTATCTATCTATCTATTAGAAATACTCATCAACAAAGTGTAAAAATACTTTAGAACAAAAAAAAAAACTCTAATAATAAGACTCATTGAAATAATAATTTTAATAATATTCAAATATTTTATTTCTTGATTTTTTAAAATTATATTTATAATTCTAACTTTCACACACTATTTGTCTTTATTTCACAGAATATAAAGAAAATACTTACCATGCTAAAATTTTAAGACAACTTCACAACCTTTAATGCTGGCTCTTTACTTGCTTTAAGAGGATCAAACAAACAATAATTCTGAAAAAATATGTTTGACACTATAATACCATTCTCTTTTCATATTGAAACAATACATTTTGGAAACTAACCTTGAATTTTACAACATTAAACATAAAATAGAAAAGCACACATGAAACTGAGGTATCTAGTTGTATTTTTAAATCATTTATTTCTTTCAAAAAATCACTTTATGCATGGCAATAAAAAGTTGTATCATTAGATATTTCTTCTTCTCTGGGACAATCTTTTCATGTAACATAGACTGCTACATAAGAAGTGACATTTTGATATCCTTGGTGATACTAGTTTCTAGATCTGATAAGTGATCAAATGTTTGGTATGCCACTTCATTCTACAAATATCTACATTTTAAAGCAGTTATGTCCTAGATCAAAGTTATATTCTTTAACATCAATTTTCAGCTGAATTTAAAGAAATAATAATGAATGATTCCTTGTAATGGGTATAGTTGCTAATTACTGGATATCACAAAAAGTCTCTAAGAACTTGAAGGTAAGGCCATCACATACTTGCTTCCAGTCAAAAACTTTGGTTGCATGGCTGCATACCAGGCCTTTACTTGCATTAATTTTGGTTGATTCTTTCTAAATATCAGAAGATTTAAGTGGGATAAGAACCAACAGTTCTTTGTTTATTTTTTCTAATTCTTATTTGAAGCCCACTGTTTTAAACACTTTCTTAAATCATTGGCAAATGATCCTACAATCAATAGATTGATGAATTATAATGATAGATTAGAATGTTTCAAGCTGAATCACTTACTGGGAAATCTCTATTAGAGCCTGCATTTTAAGATGTTTTAGAAAGAAACACTTTGATTAGAATACAATATAAATGAATGGTTCCCGCTTCACACCGAGTGAGATTTAATACCACCTTAATTCCTTCCAGGCAGCAACTACCTCCTTTGCTTAAACCAGATAAGGGCTAATTGCCCAATGCCTGAGGCACCCATGAAGGAAAATGCTGGTGGAACTAAGCTACCCACCCAATTTCTGTGGCGTATCCCTACACTAAACTGACCTTGTGTCACATTTTGGCCTCTTAGAGAGCTGAATAAATAGCTATAACCAATTAGGTTTTTGGGCAGCTACATTAAGTGATTCTCCTTCATGGTATCTCCCAAAACAATGGGACTTGTTTAGCAATGCCCATCTGCTCTCTAACATGGTACCAGCAATAAGTAATAATCTCTGATCTAATTTAAAACACCCCAGATGGGTTACCTTTTTACAAAACTAAATGACTCCATCTGTATTGGATTATCATCCTCATAATTATCAAGGTGTGTTGATGGCACAGATTCCCTTGACTCTCTCACCATCCATCCCTCTCAGCAGAGCTGATAAATGTAAGTTTTTGCTGATCAGCCAATACCAGTGTGCCCATGTGTAGGAGTCGATAAGAGAACAATCCTTATAAGTTTGTCCCTATTTCTCTAGCAGTGCCCAGCATGTCATGTTCATCTTATTTGGATGGTTTGTATGATGGGAGGTAAGTGGCTTTACAACTGCTGTTTTGTGGGGTGCTGTTTCCAGCATTTGTTGAAAACAGCATGTATCATCCTTGTGTAGTTCCCATCTAGCTTTTTCTCCAAGCATTTCTTTAGAGTCTTTTACCCTTCCACTAACTCTTCATCTCTTTTCTTAGTTCAGAAATGACATCATTTCTCTTATTTTTCAACATTCTATAAATAAGAACTCTTAGAGATTTTCTTGGACTCTAATGCTGATGATTGTCTATATTTTAGGATTCCAAGAGGTTGTCATTCTTTCTTCCATGGAAGTGTCAAATGCAATAAAAAGTTTTACTCTCAAACAAAACTATATTTTTAGCAATTAAGAATCCGTCATTAACATAAACAATTTTTAAAAATGGTGAAAACAAGGGTTATCATTAACAACAACAAAACTTTGATTTGACCTTTTACAAAGTAAATTTTGACTTAACGCTTTCCTTTTGGTATGGTGCATTTGGTAGCAAATTTATTGGCTGAAATGCACTTTTGACCATAAAATAAAAAGCTTGCAAATAAATCATTTATTGGAGGTTCATGATTACAGTACCACAATACACTATTAGGATTGGATAAGGGGATATTTTTATTCACTGATATTTTTAAAAACAAATGTTTTACTCAAGTTTTAGAATTAATAAAGTATTTTTTAAATTTTAGTTCCAGGATATATAGAATAAGAGACACTTTTGGTGATGTATTGCACAAGATCTAAAATTTTTAAGTAATATGGAATAAAATTACATCTTGCTTTCATATATTAAATATATTTCAGAGACTCAAGTTACTCTCCACACTAAAAGATTTAAAGGCACTTAAAATTAAAAGATAAGTAAAGTTTAAAGTAATGTATATTATTAGGATCCAATTTTTGTACATATGTGTACCATAACTTAAAATATTTCTGTGGAGTCTGTATTCACACTTATCCCAATCATTATATTTTTTCAAGGAAGATATCTCTTAAATGTTGATCATAGAGTACTTTCTCTATTTATCTAAATTCAGTTTTAATCTATCCTCCATTGCTATTCTTCCTTTTATTCATTTACTTTTCCTTATTAGTTCTGTATTTCACATGGACTAATCAGTTTTAACTTTTAGTTTATAACAAGAGTCTGATGAGACAAGCAAACATACAACAATATATGGGAATTATATAGTAAGATAACCTGAAACCCCCATACTAAAATATATATATATATATATATATATATATATATATATATATATGTTTGTATGCATGTATGTATATATATATATAATCGTTGTCAAAAATTATGTGGATCAGCACCTCTACTTAAAATTAAAATATTATGTCTTAGTTCTCTGCTCCTGATAAATGTAATACCTGTGCACTCCATCTAATAGCATTTTCAAGTTCATTTTATTGTACTGTTCTTGTTAGGGTCACATCTGTGGGTTAAATAGAATTATTAATGTTAAATTGTAATATTTGAAACCATCTAACTGCGTGCAAATAGAACTATAGTTGCTAAATAGAAACTTTTGAACTGTGTGTAAACAAATGAGCTCTGGGTTATTTAGAAATAATGTTACTTACAAACTATTTGTTTACAAATCATACCCATAACATATATATATATATATATATATATAGGCCATTGGCATAATAGTTTGGGAGACCGGGGTTCAATCCCAGATTAGATCAAATCAAAAACTCAAAAAAATGGTACTTGATACTTCCTTGCTTATCACTCAGCATTATAAGGTATGAATTAAGGATAAGTGGAGTAATTCAGGGAAAGGAGTGGAAAAAGTAGCTATTGAAAAGGAAGTTTTCAGGGTAGTCCTCAATTACAGTCAGCGAATTTATATGTAAAAAACAGGATTTGGTATTAAATAACCCACAATGGTTGATATGCCATAAAACACAACCAAGCCAACCTATACTGTTCAAGCAATAGGGCATAAGTATAGGAAATATATCACTTGTGAGCTTACTTCCATATTGAATGTTCAGTTCAGGACAAAATTCATTAATCAATTTCATATATCTGTTTACATCTCGTAGTTTCATGTTTTTATGATCATGAGGCAATATTAAATTCTGAAGAATTTAAGATCATATGAGAGGTTGGTGCATGAAAAGTATGGAATATAAAATACTGTCAAATTCACATTACAGAAAACTGAGGATTTACTAAGCTTTTTGCTTAGATGTGGTACAAATCCATATGAAAGAGGCACCCAGTGAGACTTGAACTCACTTGTGAAGGTTTGCTAATCTAGCTTGCTAACCATTACACCACCCAAGCTGCCCTGACTGAGACTTTTGTTGAATAATAGTCTTAAAGATATCTTTAAAAAGTTATAAAGACAGAGAAACAAAGAAATGTATCAAAAAAGGTCATATTGATCTCCTATAATAATTTGTTTTTTGTATGTATGTATAACACAAAAATATCATATAATAGGGATATTTTTGTTAGCACATTGCTGTTAGAATATTCTCGAGAATAAAACAATTTCCAGTCCAATCTGCATCTGAATAATAAGTGTCTTCATGTATGTTCAGGTTAACTATTAAATGATAATTATAGAGTCCTTATTTATTTGTAATTGTAAATTTGTATTTGTTATTTGTAATTGATTATTAATGTAAATTCTATAAATAGCATACAACTCAATTTTGAGTTTTAATGGCTGACATGGACAAACCTAGTGGGTATAATTCAAAAAAGAATCCGAATTTAACCTTTGTCTAATGTATTGTTTAAAGTGAAATCTGATATTATCACTGTACTTGTATCAGTTTTTAAAATGTTATTTATGCATAGTTTTATACAGTATTAAAGAGATTTTTTAGATGGAGTTATTCACAGATTTTTCTCAAAGAATCTCCATTTGAGTCCCAGAAAAAAAAACAAATTTGTTTCAAACATTTTTTGTGCTTCAAAGCTACCTAACCAAGAGTCTCTTCCCTTATAGGGGTGCATATTACACATGAAGAAGACTATGTGAACAACAAAAACATGGCGTAATTTGATTGTCTGAATAATTCTTTGTATTCTTTGACCCTTCTTAAAGCTATAGACCAGTGTTTTTTAGAACTCTAGGCTTCTGCTCTAAGTAGCTTGGGATTCCATGAAATAGTTCAAAAAATAGTTAAAACAGATAGATAAAATTATTATATACCATTATTAATATAATAATTGTATTTAATAATTTAATGCAGAGGTTTCCTGAAACATGAAAACTATTTCAAAAGTCAAAATTTTGAAAAATTCTGCTATAGACACTTGAGAATTTCAGGAATCATCAAAAACAATTGAACAATAAAAAAAAATGTTTGTTCCTTTGACATGTATCAAATTCATGCTGGAAGATGGTACATTATAGCTTCAATAACAGTTTATATTATAAAAATTTTCATATTTATATGTGACCATAACCTAGTAAAAAATGGCACTCATAGTAAGATTTTTAATAGAGCAATACACTTACTTACAGTACTCATTAGAATCTTTCACTCCTTACTAAATAGAAGCATCCGTATCATTGGTTGTTGTTACAATGAGTATCCAGTGGGTTCATAAGTCATCTAATCTAAACTAACCTATTTTAAGAGATGTTTAATTTTATTAAGAACAATGAATACCAACTGTTTACCTCCATTGGGAAAATAATTTTTTTTCTGGGTATTTTGTCATTTTTTTTTAATTTTAGGGTAGCCGTTTTTGATATCTAGCATAGCCTTAATGGTAAGTTCCAAGTTTGCCGCTGACTTCTATATTACATGATTATCTAAAAACAGGCTAACAATAATTAATTTAGATACCTGTGCTTAGATTCAAATTTAGACTGCCACTTGAATTAAGGGCAGTCAGCCCTGTCACCGCTCATCAAAGGCCATACTTCTAACTAAGTGTTTTACAGCTATATTGTTTTAGAATAACATTACAATGGTGATTATTCTACTTTTTGGACCATTTCCCTGGAGCCAGCTCAAGTGTGTGCTGTTCAATTTTCAGATTCAAATAAATCTTTTTCAGGCCAACAATATATAAGACTGATTTGGGGTGTAAGTCTTTGATGTGTACTACTTACCTATTTTCTTTCTCTCTTTCTCTGCTTATAATACATATTTTTCAATCACTATCCCTCCCTCTCTCTCTCTCTCTCTCTCTCTAGATCTTTCACTTTCTATTTTTCACTTCACAACAAATTGAATTTCCTTATATTCCTCCCCAAAATGCCATTATTTTTTTTTTTTTTTCATATTTTTATTTTAATCAAATTTATTTTATAATTCAGTGGATTTTAATAATTCTAGTCTGTTGGTTTTTAAGCCATTTTACTGATTATATCAATTATAATTAGATATTTAACATTTAATTAATTTTCATCATCATTAATATCATTTAGACTATTTGATAACTTTAATTCTATAATTTGAAATTGGAGTTTATATTTTTTTGGATTTGTTGGAATAACTTAAATATAGGATTTTTCATACATAATTAATATTAAACAGAACAATATAAATTTAACAAATATCAAATTACATATTTATTATTATTCTAATTTTGCTGTTATCTTTTTACTTCATTATTAATTTTATATTTTTACTTAGAAAAATTAGTTAACTAAGTTATTATTGATATATTTTGTATTCATTGATTTTAATTATTAATAATTATATACTAGTGTTAATATATGTAACTAAATGCAACTTATATCCAGTTATAGTTGTTACATTTTCATACAATCTTCATACATTAGATGTAACAACTATTATAAGACAGAAAAGAAAGAGAACAAGATGATAGAAAAACTAGTTAAAAACTAATACTACCTCTATCCCATAATAGTTGTTACATTTGCATATAAATTGCATGCACTAAATGTAACAACTATTATGGGACAAAATTAGTACTTCCAACATCATTTTGATTTAAAATTGAATTATAAAGTGAAAATAAGAATTTAATTCAAATATACGTTTTTTTTATTTTCATCAACATACAATTAATTGAAACATGTAAAACCATATATATATATTTCTCATCTTTTTACATGATTTCATAAAATTTCAATTTTGTAGAATTTGTAGCAACTTTACCAATATTTCTACCCAAAGAATTTTTTGCAACCAACAACTTGCAGATTGTTTCTTTTTTTTTCTTTTTTTTTGTTTTGGGGCTATCTTGCTATCCTTAAATGATTACTTATTTTCAAAACACATACATATATATACATATATATATGTCAACACATCAAAAGCCTTACATCTGAATCGATTTAAAATATCTTTTAAGAAAAGCTGAAATCGGTTTATTTGACCAGTGCACCTGTTGGAGAGTAATTCTGTTTGTTATCTGAACTTTATCTTGAATATGTCATTTCTAGATTTTGAAATAATAATTTATTATCTTCTTCATTTAAATTTTTTCTTGTAATTGTTTGTTTTTTTTCTTTCTTTTTTTTCTATCATTTTGTCTGAGTAAAAATTTGTTTTGTGTAATGTTTAAAATTTTGTTTTGTAATGCTACCAACCATTCCATTCAGGTAACCTTCTTTCAGTGTGAAGCAGGGAAGTTTCTGTGTCTGGGGATTCTCAAAGGTCCCATTGACTTTCATATGTCTCCTCACTCCTTTACTCTCTCTTCCTCTTATATATATATATATATATATATATATATATATATATATATATACACACACACACTTATACACATTTTTTTTTCAGATCTATTTTTATATTCTTCTCTAAGTTTGTTGAATATTTCATACAAACATAATAAACAGTAATATAATCTCCACTTTCATCATTTCTAAGTGTATCAGCCATTTTAACTAAAAATAATCTATAATTTTGATAAATTTTCTTTTTCTTTTTCCCTTATTTTTTTTATTTTATTTTATTTTTTTTTTTTTTTTGAGTGGCCAATCTAATTATATTGATTATTTTTTCATGAAATAATAATTTTAAATATCAACATATTACTAAAATTCTCATTATATTTGTGCAAATATATAGTGAAATGAAGAAATAATAATAAAAATGCCTTTTCTTAAATCATAAAAGTGCTCAAATACTGTTCAGTAGAGCAGGATAAAATTAAAATAAATATTTTCTCACCTCTTTATATCAGTATCATGACTATAGGCTTCATGTATTTGTAAAAAGAAAAAGGCATGTTTTATCTGAAGATAGTATTTTTTACAAATACATGAGACTAAATCAAAGCTATTGATCTTTAAAATTGTTTAGCATTGCTTAAAGTTTCATGCAGCAGTGCACACGATCTGCAGACATATATGATATCACAATCATCACCTGACAAAGGCTTTGTTAGCCATCCTGGTGCTGTTGTTTTTTCATCTGTTGCCTGTGCATTTTATTATGATATATATAACCTAAAATGTTTATGGTAACATGTTTATAACCTAAAATGTTTATGGTGACATGTTTATAACCTAAAATGTTTATGGTAACATGATTATAACCTAAAATGTTTATGGTAACATGATTATTAGATCCGATGATAATATGTTATGGATAACATAATTTTATGAAATTTTAGCATCTTTGGTTTTAAATCAGCTTTGCTTTGCTAAAAGCATAGAGCACTTTTTAAAAAATGTTCTTATATATTTTTGGGTAACCCTTTGCTCAAAAAATATCAAAGTGCTTGTAGTGTATTGGTTATCATCATAGAAATGGACACAATGAACTGAGTTCAAATCCTGAATCAAACTGTTTCCATTTATCATAGCTCTAAAACCCTGAGGAAAGGTATGAATCCAATTATTCTCCCTCCAGTTATGGAAAAATAGCAGGGCAGACTGGACTCTTTAACCGTGGTATGGCAACCAGTCTAGGTGAAGGAAAACTGAATTCAGATCTGTTAAACTCTGCTTAAAAATTGACCTCCTACTCATGTAGAGGGGTTGGTAAATACAGACTCCAAAAATATCAATGCACATACATATATGGATATAAGTGTAACTAAAAAAAAAAGAATGGCACATTATAGTGAGATTCTTACAAAAGAATTATACTTGAAATTCTTTGACTTAGAGAATAAAGTACTTTAGTCCTTTTAGTTTTCAGTTTAAGAAACAAGTTAGACAAATTTATATCTGAAAAGTACAGAGAGTATTCCACTTGCACGATTCTGTGTTTTGCTAAAGACCATTATCCAGAAAGTATTGGGCTCAGTTGATATTTTTTTAGATTGACTAGTCATCATATTTCTTATTTTATATGTTGTTCAGTTGTGTATATATCTTCATTTGAATGTTCTATTTTAAAATTTATGTATTAATAAGTTCTCTTATACTAACAAAAAACAAATGAAATATTACCCTACAGTTGTAAAGTCAACTGGGATTGGTGTAGTAATCAGCTGTAAATAGTCTTGGTCGAGATCTGAATAGGATGTTGATAACTCACAACATGATGTGTCAAGAAGTAGTGAATCAACAACTGATTGCCGCTTATATTCACTCTGTACAGCAGCATGTGAGTGTGTCTGTGCAAATATGCAAGTCTTACAGCCACTGATGTCAGCACACCATATGTCCCCCCACCTCGTAATACTTCCAGCCACTCTACAGTAACATAAAAAATGGCTTGAATTGAATAGATTTGGTTTTGTGAAATAAGTAGTTCATTTTTGTAGATTGATATATTTATCTTATAATTTTAAAAAATTTAGTAAATATTTTTTTTTAAGTTGGCAGTTCAATTTAGAATAAGGCTAAAGTTGTTGGATCAAAAATAAGGTCAGTGTTGAAATCAACGCTATTGAAGTCAAGAACAATTATAAAAGTTAAAAACAATTGTTTATTTTAAAAAATTATTTTGGAAATAAATAATAAAACATACGTTGGTTGTAATTTATAGGAGGGCACAGCAGCAGCAGCAATATCAACTGCAAAGAATTCATTGTTTACACTGGTATAGCATCTCCAAGCAACTGATACTAAACTAACCAAGAAGAAATATACAGAGCTTTAATAGAGCTCCAAAATAGAACTCACTCCCAATAAGAGTGCCAAGCTATCTTAAAGCTGATTGGTTGTTACATATAAATGCTCTGTATATGTTGCATGGTATGCAAATCTAACATAGTTATGCATTTTCAATCTGATTTGTTCTAATAACCTATTTTCCTTGGTTTTTA
The DNA here is from genome assembly GCA_963585895.1 of Sepioteuthis lessoniana. NCBI lineage: Eukaryota > Metazoa > Mollusca > Cephalopoda > Myopsida > Loliginidae > Sepioteuthis > Sepioteuthis lessoniana. The sequence goes on along the minus strand of OY757928.1, from coordinate 32,717,248 downwards.
ATACCTGATTTTTATAGCTGAATATGCAAATTGATTAATCCCATTAAGAAAAAATAGCTGCAATGGTCAAGTTATGGAAGTTCACTTAGCATAACATTTTTCATCATCGGAAATGAATTCAGTGACCTAATTTCAAATCCTTGACGAGGCAGTTTGCAAGGCTGTATTCACCAACCACTCTGCCATGAGAAGGATGTGATACAAGGTCTCCTTTTAAGCAGAAAACAGCTGGTTTGAATTTGGAGTTTTCCTTCTCCTATGTTGTATTTTTATTAGCAAAACAGTTACCATCATAGGAAATGGAATTGCCAACTTGAGTTCAAATCCTGGATGAGGCTGTTTGCATATCACTTCACACTAATACCCTTAGGGAAGGTATAAATCTATCGGTTCTCACCCAAGCTATGGGTAAATAGTAGGACAGCTTTGATTAAGAAACCAATCTAGGAGAAGGAAGAATTTGAATTCAAACCAGCTTTGCTATGCTTAAAAATTGACTCTGATTACATAATGGCCCGGAAGATCAGAGTTCAATCTCTGGTCGAGTCATACCAAAGACACCTTTCTTAACACTCAGCATTATAAGGCATGTATCAAAAGTAAAGTGTAGCAATCCAGGGATAGGAGCTGCACCCTCTCCTACACCTCGGTGTAGTAGCTATTGAAAAGAGAACCTTCGGGTAGCCCTCGACTAAGATTGCCAACTTTACAATTTACATCCTACTTGTGCTAGAAGGGTTGAGTAAATACATAGATTTGTCAAGTTATACAGCAAGTTCTCAGAAACTTGCTTGATACTTCGAAGTTCACTTTTGGCTAATTCATTGAAGGCCACTAAAATTTTCTTTATATGTGTATATAAAAATAACCAAACAAAACAGTCCTTCATTTTAAAATTTTTATTTGAGCAATACACATTAAATGCTCTTATTTCCAATTCAGTTTTCAACCAAATGTGAATTTTTTAGAGTGTATATCTATGCTAAATGTCACTTTTTACTCATCCAAATTCTCAATATAGCAGTGACAATTATGAAATAGTAATCAGAAATTTTACTCCTTCCTAAATAGAAGCGTCAATATCATTATGGGCTACTGTTACGAGAGGAACTCAATAAGATCACAGGCTGTCTGGTAATACAAAACAAGAATAGAAATCCCCTTTTTAATCATTACATATAACATAGAGTTTATATATATATATATATATATATGCATGTGATGTGTGTGTAAAAGTAGAGTATTCAGATGATGAGTTTATATATGTATACTTATATATATATATATATATGTGTGTGTGTGTGTAAAAGTAGGGTAATTAGAGGATGAGTTTATGTGTGTGTGTGTGTGTGTGTGTAAGAAGGGTATTACAAGGTTAAGTTATATATATATGTGTGTGTGTGTGTGTGTGTAAAAGTCAGGTATTCAGAGGATGAGTTTATTTTTATATATATATATATATATATATATATATGCATGTGTGTGTGTAAAAGAAGGGTATTCAGAGGTTAAGTTTTTATATATATATATATATATATATATATATGTGTGTGTGTGTGTGTGTGTGTGTGTGTGTAAAGGTAGGGTATTCAGAGGATGAGTTTATTCATAATATAATATTCTGGCAACATTAAATGTTTTCTTTATATTAAACCAATCATCAGAACAATGTTAATATGTGACACTGTATTCTGAATTATATTCTAATTTAAAAATGAAATGAAAAAATGAGAAAAATCTTAGCATTCTATTACTGTTAGTAGTGTTCTTTTTCAAATATAAGTAACTAATTAGAGCTTGAAATATATTTCAAAGCATAACATATTTGCTGTCAGTTTTTAAGAAATTTTTAAAACTTTGTAAGAAATTTAAAAAGAATGTGTTGCTGTTTGTCATTTAGGAAGAATTATATTTAGAAGTACTCTCAAGAAACATTAAAAAGTGAGTGGATATAAATATCATCATCATCATCATGTCGCGCCGTCAGCACGGATATCCCTGACCCTCTCTCGCCACTTCTCCCTATCATTCATCGCCTCCGGCAGGTCTTCAGGGTTACATCCTGTGTCCTCACATAATTGCTGTATGTAGGTTCGTGCTGGTCGTCCTGCTTTTGCACATCCATATGTGGGGGTCCACAGGAGTACATCGCTTATGAGCTCGTCCTTGCTTCTCCAGCAGTGTCCCACGTGTCTGGTTCATCTAACTTGTATAGTTTTCGTGATGGGGGGCAAGTGTCCATATAGTTGGTGTCTCGTGGGGTGTTGTCGCCAGGACTTGTTCAATACTGCTCTCAACATTCTTGTGTAATTTCCATCTAGTTTCCTCTCCAGCCGCTTAGTTAGTGTCCATGTGGTGCATCCATATAGCAGTATCGACACAACCGCTGCCTGGAAGAAACTGCGTTTCATTTTATCGGTTAGGTCCGACTTCCATATGATCGAGAGCCTATCGATAGCTGTCCATGCCTTCGTCAGTCGTGTGTCGATGTCTTTTTCGGTTAATGAGACGCTGTTAAGGTAGTAGTAGGATATAAATATAGATATAAATAATTGATAAAAAAAACTAATTTAAGTAAATGCTCTTGTAAATTTTTAGCCCTCAGACCATTGGCCTAGTAAGTAGAATGTTCACCAATGGCCTGAAACCCAGGGTTCAATCCCAGGTCGAGCCATACCAAAAAACTCAAAAAATGGTACTTAATACCTCCTTACTAACACTCAGCATTATAAGGCACATATCAAGAATAAAGTGGAGCAACCCAGGGAAAGGAGTCGCATCCTCCCCTACATCTCAGTGTAGTAGCTAATGAAAAGGGAGTCTTCAGGTCACCCTCCACTATGGTCACCAACTTTATAAGCCATGGTATTTTGTAATCTGCAAGTCATACAAGAGCTCAAGTTGAAAACGGAAAAGGTACATACATTCTGCTGAATAAGCCACACTTGTGAAATGTTTGGAGTGGTCATTACTTGTGTTGCATAATGTACACTCTCTCCACTATTCTAACATTACATGTACAGGTGCACGGTGTATCATGCATCAGATGTTAGAATGTTTACAAATGTCCTAGTTGGCCATTGACATCCAGAGAGGGTTCATCTACCCTTCGAGAGGTCTTGTTTTTTGTTCAGTGATGATGGCAGGTGGAGGATGCCACTGGAAGCCCTTGGTTTGAACTTTACACATGGGTTGTAAAAGATAAACAGCTACTATCAGAAGAATTGCAATAATTCTTATCTTCATATCCTTATTTTACAATAAAGTGGCCCTTTCTAGGGCTGGCATTGCTTTCCCTTCATGAGAAGGGGTCAAGAAAAGTCAACCTAAAAAAGCTTACTCATATATTTCCCTGTCATTAAGTGAGAATGGTTAGGCATACAATCCTCAGCTATTGGTAAAATAGTTGGTTAGATTGGGCTCTCCTGCTTTGATTGAGCAATCGCTCTGGGAGAGGGAACAACTCAGAATTCAAAACATGAGAAGTATTGTTCAGGAGAATCTGTTGCACATTAGTGCACCATTCTTTTGTTATCTGCTTATCCAAGAAGTGTGACTGATTCTACACAAACTCTCTCCACTATAAACAAATCACTTGTGTAGGTTGTCCAACAGTTCATATCTTTAACCAAACTGTTGAGCCTCCATGTGTAGAGATTGACAGGTGACTCCATCATATATAAAATAAGATTTCCTATTATAATAGGAACAGTAACATGAACTTTAGCCTAATGTTCATATATGTACTAAAGTGATTTTTTTCTCATGGTCAATTATCATTTATATAAGGGTTGGAAAAAAATGGAGATAGTTAATACTTCTAAAGCAAAAAGAAATGTTGGAATTCTTTGAATTGATTAGTTTTATATCTATCGATCTATGGAAGTAAATAATATCGATCTATATAAAAATAAATAAAGTTGATGACCATAGTCAAGGGTGAACCAAAAGCTCCCTTTTCATTAGCTACTAAACTGATGTATAAGGGAGGGTGCTACTCCTTTCCCTGGATTGCCCCACTTTACCCTTGAACCATAACTTATGATTCTGAGTGTTAAGCAAAACAGCATCAAGTATCATTTTTTGAGTTTTTGATATGACTCGACCTGGGATTGAACCCAGTCTCTACCCATTATACCAATATTTATTTTTAGATAGATAGATAGATAGATAGGCGTCTATACCATTATAATGACCTAAGTTCAAATATATATGCATGTTCATATGTATGCATATATTCCATAATGACTCAAGTTCTTATCCTGAACACAGCTGTTCTCACTTCCCTTTAAGATCATGTTCTTGAGAAAAGCATGAACCTATCTCTTCCTCCAGCTATCAATTAAACAGTAGTGTAGACTAGGCTCTTGAGTCTTATAGGTAGACAAGCCAATCTAGGAAAAAGAATACTCTGAATTCAAGCTCCCCTACTAACATGATGGTATGGCAAGGTAACTTACCACATTGAATCAAATCAGAGGCTGGTTAATCCTGTCAGGTATCATTCTTTTCTAGTAGTACCATGTAACCTAGTACAACCTGTCACATGTTACTTGAAGAAGAGATGGACACCACCATGTAACCCTACCACTGTTCTGGGAGATGGTATAAAATAGAATTGCTCAACATAGTAACCTAAAGACCTGAAAAACATCATGGGACTATAACATTGCACTATATATATATATATATATATAGTAAGTAAAGTTGGTGACTGTAGTCGAGGGTGACAAGGAAGGCTCTCTTTTCAATAGCTACTACACCAAGGTGTAGGGGAGAGCACTACTCCATTCCCTGGATTGCTCCACTTTACCCTTGATCCTTACCTTATAATGCTAGTGTTAAGCAAGTTGGCATCAAGTACTTTTTTTGAGTCTTTAGTATGACTCAACCTGGGATTGAACCCCAGTTTCCCAGACCATTAGCAAACACTCTACTCATTAGGCCAATATATATATATATATATATATATATACACACACACACACACAAGCATGAAAAAATAAGGTATTCAGAGGATGATTTTATTTAAAGTTGAATTATTTGCCAACATTTAATGTTTAATTTTTTTTATTTGGCATTATCAAGGGGATTTTAGTATGATGTTTTATCTCCTGAATTATATGCAGTTTATATATATATATATATATATATATATATATATATAAGGTGAGCAAATTAATTTTGAAGTGTAATGATCCTTTAGTTTAAATTTTAATGTATTGATGGCAAATAAAAAGAATAAGATTATTTGTTTCTAATTGATGATTTGGCTAAATTTATTCTTATCTATGTATAATCTCAAGGGCAACCCAAAAGCTTCCTTTTCAATAGCTACTACACCAAGGTGTAGAGGAGGTTACTACTCCTTTCCCTTGATTGCTCTGTACCTTATAATAAGTAAGGAGGCATCAAGTACAATTTTTTGACTCAACCTGGGATTAAACCCCAATTTCCGAGGTCATTGGCAAATACTATAACCATTATAGCTATAGGCTGGTGTATAAAAGGAATCTGTATAAATATTATATGTATATCTATTTTTTACCTATGAGTTTATCATAATATAAGAGTTTTTACTTGAAATTCCTTCCAATAAGACATAAAATAGTTTCTGCTAAATCTAGAAATGAAGAGAAAAAATTAACCAAGTTTAAGGTACACATCTAAATAAATGAGAGTCCTTGTAGCACAGTGGCTAATGTGCTGGGCTACAACATTGAGGGAAGCAAGTTTGAACTCCAGCCATGCTATTGCATTCACTTTTGTACCCTTAAGAAAAGGTATGAACACCCTTATCCCCCAGCTATAAGTTAATTTATACCCCTGCTGTCCTTCTATTTGGATGGTTTTGGCATTAAATAACCCATGAAGGTTGATATGCTCTTAAACAAAGAAACAGACTCAAACCATCCAAAGAAGGAAGAGAAAATAGCTTTGTCTTCTCTTTTTTTTCTACTTTATATTTTATATATTTCTAGTTTATGGGAACTACACTTTTCTAATCAAAAATATAAACAGAAAAATTAACCAACCACAAATTATGTTACAAAAATTTAAATAGTCTAACTGTTTTTTAAACAACTTTTTAAATGATTATAAAGCTGCTGCTGATAGCTTGAATATAGTAATGGGCAAGTCACATGACAAATAATTAAAGAACCAATCATAATCCATCAGTTTTTCTTTATTTTGGAGCCAGGTAGTTGATATAAATAGAATAAAAATCTGACTCCAAGTTAGTGAACAAAGTAACATTATTTAGGTTTGTTTGTAGCAAATAGACAAAACACTCTCTTTTTATCCTCCACAAACCTTATGCCAGTACCAAGCAACTTTCTACTTAGAGAACAATTACTGCTGTACAGACACACCCCTACATACACACATACTGGACACTTTTTAAAAGTCATTAAAACTTCAAAAACTCTCTGCCTTATTCCAGCATTAACAAACCCAATGTACAATACAAAAAATTGCTTTCTTCTTTGTGCCATGTTTTTTTTTTATATGAAAATATGTATGTTGAACAAATTCAAAGTTGGCTTTAATTCGTATGTTGCTTTAAATTTGATTATAACTAAAAATCTCAAATTTTAGGAAACCGGAAGATAAATATAAGTTCAACAAAGTAAAAGAATTATAAGAAGACAACTGAGTTAAAAAAATACTGCAGATTACTTCTGGAGGACTTTCTGTGTAAAGGGTATAACAAGAGGGCAAATGACATTACAATTTTTGGCATAAATGGTAGTTGATGTACTATCGTTCTGTTGCCTCTTGTCATTTTTATAGAAAGGAAACAAATAATGAATGCGTAGTTACTGATGGCTTTCAATCTAGTAGTTTAATGACTGCTTGAGAGGAAGTTTTCCTTATGCCGCGAGTTGAATAGAATGCGCAATCATTTGTAAATGGCTATGCGGGAGTTTAGTGCTTAGCCAGAAGCTTTGGGTCCATTTGGTTTAGGAGGGAGAAATAATTGACCAGGAAATAGTCTCCCAAGGTATGCAGAGGAACACATGTTGAAGTGTGCTCTCTCAAGATGGATAGTCCCTGTCTGCTATTGGAATTGTCCCGAGTTGGAAAGAGAAATGTTTTCTCTCGTATCGGCTGGTCTTACCTTCATGTTTAGCGCTGCCTTTTATGGCAAATGTTGTTCTAATTGGATGAAATGTATCATTTCAAAATTCCAATCGCAAAACAATTCCTGCACTAAATAACAGTTTTCAATTCTTTTTGCTACAAGGGTGTCACAAAATAGATGCAACCCATTAATATGATAATGTTTTATTACTGAGACAAGTGCAATGGCAGTCATCTGGAAAACATCCTGTAAAAAATGCATCCTTTGAGCTAGAGACCTCAAATCAATGGGTTTTTTTAAATTGTTATTATATCAGCTTCCAGGACATGCAATTTTTTTTTTAATTTCTTGTTTCAGCAATAAATCATTATCATATTAATGGGTTGCGTCTATTTTGAAACAGTTTTGAAGGATTTTGTCTCCAAATAAGTAGTGACGCAAAATATTTTTTCTTCCTCAGCCAAGGCATTGTGATTGAGAATTAATAGTTGTTATAGCATACTATTTTCAAATCTGAAACAAAAAGTACACAACATTATTATTAGTAGTAGAGTTATTACCAGCTACATAGGTCCCATGTATATTGAGACTCCTTATATAAAAGTAAAATCCAAAAAATAATTTATGAATGGCAGAGGCATATGGGAAGATTCATTTTTTTTAATTAGTTGTTAATAATAACAATGACTTGGAATGGCTATTGAGACTTTAGACAAATTTGAGAAAAATATACAACTCCCAAAACTAACAAATAGGCATTTACATATTAGGAGTGTGAAAAAATTCCCTGCCCTTCCTTTTGAAAGCTAACAACTGAATACATTATTGAAAACCATTTCTTTATTTATGAAAACGTTTGCACACACATAATAGATCTTTTGTATTCTAGGTTTCACAAAGGCATCCCCAAACACGTTTAGCATATGTATCTCCAGACACATGTTTAACAAATGATCTTCAGACATGTATTTAGCAAATCCATCCTTTGGCACATGTTTATAAAATGCATCCACAGACACATGTTTAATAAATACATCCCCAGACATACATTTAACAAATGATCCCTAAACAGGTTTAACAGATGCATTCCCAGAAATATGTTTAGCAAATGCATCCCTAGACAGATGTTTAGGAATTCTTTATCCCAAGACACATATTAAGTAGATACATTCCAAGACACGTTTAATAAATCCATCTCCAGACACATGTTTATCAAAGGCATCCCCAGACACATGTCTAACAAATGATCCTAAGACACATGTTTAAGCAGGTGCATCCCTGGACACATGTTTAACAAATGTATCTTCAGACACATGTTAAGCAGATGCATCCCCAGACATGTGTTTAACAAATGCTTGACAAATTGGCTGAAATTTTTTGCATATTTTTTGCAATTTTCTTGATTCTTCCCTGGTAACTTCCCTCAAAAGTTTGGTTTCATTAAATGTTTGGTTGGTGTTTTCTTTGTAAAAGTTTGGAACTTAACAATTATATGTTATTGTTGTTGCTATCATTTACAGGCCCTGAAAATGAGGACGATGACAATGGTCACCCAGATGCTAGCTGTAAGCTGAATAGTCATTTTTGTTTCTGTCTCAAATATATTTATTTATTTATTCTATTGTGCTATTTGTCTTCCCTCTTATTGAGTCCTTTGTCATCAAGAAGATATCAGACCCAAAGTCAATTTCTTACTTATTAATTTGTATGACAGCTGCAGTTGACCAGTCTCCTGAGCTGAGGAAATGGATCCATTTGCAGACTTTGTCTTTAATTTAAAATGTTCTCTAATGAGATAATTATGACGTCTTTTTTTACTTTCTTTCTTTCTTCTTTTTTTTTTTTTTTTTTTTTCAAAAAATAGATTTCGGGTCGTTATCTTTCTGTAATGGTTCCTTTTGAACAGTTTTCCTGTGCAATAAAAAAAAAGATATTCAGTAAAATATCTGACTACAGATGCTGTCGAATTTTCCAGTAAAAATAAAACAAAAAGTTCTTAAAAGAAAGAGAGAGAAATTAAAAAAACATTTTTTTTATTTATTTGTTTCTTTCTATATTTCATTTCCTTTTTGAAGACCTCTCTCACTCACTGGTCCTGTAACCTGGTTTGGTCATGAGGGCTCAACTTATGTAGCATTTTTTGGACAAAAATAGTTTGGTGGAACCCATCCCTTTCTAGGCCTACAACTAATTTTGTTTTTCTTCTAGTTATAACAATTACTATTTTAACCATAGCTAAGAGAAGAACAATTGAATTTATATCTTTCCCAAGGGTATTAGCACTATGTGAAATGCAAACAGCCTTGTTCAGGTTTTATCTCGGGTAACTGAATCCACTTTGTAATGGTAGCACCATGAGGCAAAAAATGAGGTAAAAAGCTCAACTGGTTAAGAAGTTCTTTATTTGCAATAGGTCTTTGTTCCTTTGTAAACCCTTCTTTGACTGTGAAACTAAAAACAAAGTAGAAGATAATTTCCGTAATGCCTTTCTCACAGATTTATAACTCGGGCAAATACAGATATAGTGCTTGATTCTTACCTCTGTTCGCTTCAAAGAATGCTCCCATCACAAAGTCCAAAGTTGCAGCTCTGTCAGTCAACACGTGTGCCCTGCCCGGAGTAATGGTAAAAAAGGGCCAACCCTTCTAACGATGTCACGTGTGTGACTGGTCGGTGTAAAATGGTAATGTGTACCCAACTCTAAGGTGCCCGTACCAAACAAGGGGGATAGCTCCCTCATTTACGCACTTCCTACCATTGTGCCACAAGCACCTCCACAAGATACTTTTAACTAAAGAAGGCACACTTAGCATAATGCTTATAGCCATGAAAAATGAAATTGGTGGCTTAAGTTCAAATCCTGGATGATGCTGTTTGTGTTTCACTTTGTGCTAATGCCCTTGGGAAAGGCATGAATCCATTTGTTTTCCTCACTTCCCAACTATAAACATTTAGTTGGGTAGACTTGGTTAGGCAACCAGTCTAGGAGAAGGAAATCTGAATTTCAACCAGCCTTACTCTGTTTAAAAGTTGACCTTGTGTCACATCCTCCTTGTAGCAGAAAGATTGGGTAAATACATACTTTTGACTTTATTTCATTTATTCATTTGAAATTAATTATAAATTCCATATATAGGACATGATTTAGCAATGAACTTAATAGCCACTGAACTCCTCATATCAGTAGAAACTGGTGACTTTCACTGGTGATCAAGTGACAGCAAGTCTTCCCAGTACTCTATCACTTACCTCAGTATTCTAGCTGAGTTTTAGAAATGATATTGCCTGAATGCATTAAGCTTTCACTTAAATTTCCAATTCTTTCAATCTGTTTGTTATACTCTTCAGGACTGTTTCAGAATGTTGGTAATAATGGGTGCAACTGCCGCCTTCATATTCCACAATGTTTCCAGTTTTTTGCCAATTCTTCTTCATTGTCAGCATCCTTACTGCTACTCATTTGTAGGCATGATGAGCATAATAGTAGTCCTCTTAGAAAATGGAGTCAGCAACTCAAGATCAACCCCTGGATAAGGCTGTTTGCATTTAATGTTGTGCCAATTCTCTTCGGAAAGACATCTACCTGTTTTTCCCCCAGCTATGGGTAAATAGCAAGGAGGACTTGGTTTTTTAGACTTGATTAAGCAACCAGTCTGGAAAAAAGAAAACTCTGAATTCAAACCAGCTGTACTCTGCTTAAAAATTAACCTTGTGTTATATCTTGCCCATCTTTATTATTACTACTACGACCACAACTACTATTGGGAAGTATTAGTTTAAATATACAACATAGAAACTAAGCACAATACTTTCTCTCTCTCTTTCTCTCATGTTTTTCTTTTTCTTTCCTCTTTTATGCACAGGTAAATTTCCATTGGTGTCCAACTTTCTGACATTGTTGACTACAAAAATCATTTATTCCTTTTGTTGAATCCCTGACTTGTTTGCTATTTAGTATTCAGTTCATGACTCATTGTGCTTATAATGTACAAATCAGAATGCCCTTGTTTACTTACACTTGTTTTATAACCATCTTCTCTCTGTTTCTCTCCCCACACCTTGAGATCTCTTAAAGAAGATAACTAAAGATAACCAGTATTATAGTAATACCAAGGGAGATAATTATCTTGATCTTGAAGTTTTTCATTTTTTTAAATTTTTTTTGTCAAGTTTAGTCTTGTAAAAAGAAAACAACTTCAACAAAAATGTTGTTTCTATTAAAATTTCTAAATCTAGGAATTATTATTATACATTGATTCACTGTAATATCCTCACCTTACTTGTTATAGTCACAACATTCTGGCCATTATACCCACCAGCCTTTATCAGTGTCCTGGATGTGACACTAACTTGCTTCAAGTGGTGAGGCTCCAGTCCCAGAGCTTTAAGAAGTTTGAAGTCAACTCTTTATTACTATTAGTCCCAGGTCCATTCTGATCAGGAGTGGTTCCTGTTAGCATCCAAATAGATGTTTGAAAATTATTAATATTAGTTACAAATACTTGAAACTGTGTGCAAATTATTTGTATTAAGAATAGTTACTTGTAGCTATAATTGTTTCCTAAGGAATATTGTTATTACTTACTTAAAACTTTATAATTGTACTTGAAAACTGTGTGCAAGTGTATAAAGAAACTATTATTATTATTATTAAATGAGAATAGTTACTTGAAACCATATATTGTTAATATAAATGTACAATGAATATGATTCCCAAACTCTCGGCATAAAATAACCCCAGATGGGCTGAGATGCTGTTAAAATCAATCAATTGTTACTTGAAACTATAATGGTTTACAAATGATTATTATAAGTTACTTTAAACCAAATAATTGCTTGAATAAAAGACTGACTTCAGTGTTAAATAATGCAACAAGGGTTGGCATACAATAAAGCCAACCGAGGAACACAACTTGTAGATCTTTTTAGAAATTAGTTGAATGAGATTCTGGTTTTTTTTGTTTGTTTTTTTCAATCAAGAGTGCTTAATATGTTGATCATGATCAATCATTTGTTTGCAAACATAGTGTTAGTAGATTATATGCCATTCCAAAGAAATTTAATTTTAAAAGTTAGCTTATCATCAGATAAGGTATTGATGGTATAACAACATAAGGGTTCACTCAGTGATGCAAAGTATGCAAACATATATTGTATATATAATGTTTACTCAGTGTATATATATATATATATATATATATATATATATATACACCTAGCACCTTTTAATATAGATAGCTCATTTTAAAAGTAGCTCACAAGCTTAAAAAGTGTGAGCACCGCTGTTTTGAATAAATGAGTCATGAACTGCAATTGGGCCTTTGTGTTGATTCTTTAGTTTATTTCAGAATTTATTTGCTTTTCTGGGGGTTTTTTGTTTTTTTTTTGTTTTTTTTTGTTTCTTATTTACAGATGGTGAGTTTGTGCTTATTTGGTTTTTATTCATTTATTTTTGGGCTTCAATTTATTTTCTTCTGTTGCAATAGTTTTTTATGTTTTTTTATATTTTTTTTCTTTTACATTTGCTTCTTTAAACTGAATTTCTTTTACAGTTTCAGTAAATTTGTGTTGGAAGATTAACTACAAAATATTGAGAAACAAATTTAAAACAATAAATTTTCTTGATTAGTACCATGATGGATTTGATATGTTATTTGTGGTCAAGGATTTAGTATTTCTTGTTTGATATATGTTTCTCTTTCTCAACTTGTCTGTCTTTTATTCCCCTTTCCTATATAGTTTTGGACACAAGGAACAGTTTTTACTAGCCTTTCCCAAAACCATTTTCAAATTCAACTTTTCTTCCCCACCAAAATAATTGTGATATTCTAGATATCAAGAACTCCTATAAATCCCCCTTTTAAGTGCAAAGGGGAAGTACAGTCAAGGATTTAGTAAATCTCTCTCTTTCTCTCTCTTGCTCTGATTCAGTTTTTCCTGAGTAAAACTATTACCAAATTCAAGATATGGGGATTCTTTTTTATTGTAATTACAGATACCGTAGATACCAAGAAATGTCTTACATCCCCCATAAACTTATTTGAGTAAAAAAGTGTAATATAGTCAAGGATTTAGAATTTCTTGTTTGTCTGTCTGTCTGTCTGTCTGTCTGTCTCTCTCTCTCTCTCTTTCTTTCTTTCTTTTTTATAGAAGATCCAGTTAGCACTGGATAAAACTATTTCCAAATTCAATAAACTCAAATAGACAAAACTTTCCATGCAACCATCAAATGGTAGCAGTGCCTTTGAACACTTCTCAAAACTGTAGACATTTAATATTAATATGATCAAAGATGGAATTATATGAATATATTAAGAATATACCTACATACTGCTATACAGAATAAGATATGGTGGTCATCTTTATTGTCTGTTCTTCCCTAAAGTCACTTCTCATCCCTTCAGCCAATTTTCCATGGCCAGAATGTATTTATTTACCCAACCCCTCCACTACAGTTAGGATGTGATACAAAATCAACTTTTAAGTAGAGAAGAGTCAGTTTTAATTTAGAATTTACTGGTGTGAGAAGGATAAGATTTTTGACACCACTAGTGTCAGTAATTAAAAACTGATTGATTTGAGTCTTTACCTTAAGTGGAAAAAGCAATAGCTAGAAAGACCAGAAACAGTTATGCATTTGTTGTGGTGCAATGGTGTGCATATTATTTATGAGAATACTATTGTCAACCACTTAAAAGAGATGCAGAAGAAGCCAGGTTGCAAACTGGAGCCTAATCAGTCCTAGCTAAGTCACCTTAGTGAATGGGTTTGATGTTGGGAGACCTGAAACCCCCAATGTCTTTTGGCTTATGTCAGTGTCATAAGTTGTAAGAGTCGACTCCCATTTAAGATAAGAGATATTTAGTTATGGAGAGAAATACAGTTCACCATCTGTGTAATCAATCTTAATTATTTGTTGTCGGAAAGACAGACAGATTTACTCACTAACTACTTTGTGACCATTACCTCGAGTAAGCACCACTCTGAATATAGTCCTCAGACCAGTCTATTCCGTGGAGGGTTCCAGTCACTCCACAACAGCTTAAGACATCATTTATGATTTGTAGCATTATAAGCAAATGATACCAGGGCACAAATTCTCATTGCCATTAAATCTTGCTGACAGTAGAGTTCCCTGATCTCTCTCTCTCTATATATATATATACACATCCCTATCATCCAGTTCTCATAGCTGGTCTTCTAGGCTGCATTCTGTGTCAGCCTAAAGCTGATGTGTAAGTCCTTGCTGGTTGTCTAATACAGGCGCATCCATTTGCTGGAGAAGTCCATAAGGGAACATCGTTTCCCAGACTGGTTTTGCTGTGGTCATCAGGTAAGGAGTGACAGAGGGTGGCAATGTCACCTACCCAAGGCAGAAGTGGGAGTAGGATGTTCTATAAACCCCAATAACTAGTCTATTGGCATAATTGTTTGAGTGTTTGCTAATGATTTTAGTGTAGTAGCTATTGAAAAGGGAGCCTTCAGGCCACCCTCAACTACAATCGACCAACTTACTGTATATATATATATATATATATATATATATATATATATATATATATATAACAGAGTTCATAATTTAGCCTCTTTTCTTTTTCTTTTGGTGGCTGGTGGGTGAGGAGACAAACATTTGTATGAACAGAAAATGAGGAACAAATGAAAGATATGAAAAAAGACAGTCCCTTAAAAGAACAAAGAAGCTAGCCCATGTGATATCCATTGTCCATTCCTTCCTGCTTCCACAGTCTTAAAGATTAAGCAGAAAGAATAAAGCAATGAAGGTCCTCATTCTAAAATAAGTCATGATTTTTCCCTCCCCATTTAACTATTAGCCATCACTGACATAATAGTCACCAGTGATAATGTTGTAGATGTGACTAGGTGCATCCTTGAAATATATCTATTGAATAATTATTCTGTTTTCATTTTCAAGTAAAAGAAAGCTTATCATTAGGGTTTAGAATATCCTTACTGTTTACCTTGTAGATGGGTAAGATCTTCACAAAAAGAATTGTCCTAGGTATGATATTGAATTGCATCCAAGAGTGAAGCTCCACTTCTGGAGGTCTAGAGAGTGTGGAATAACCTTTCATTGTCCACTCTGACCCAGAGGAGTAGTATCTGTTAAAGTCCTATCAATCGATCACATTGATCTATTCAAAAATTATTAATATTCAATTAGACCATGTGATAAAAAAAAAATTAAGAAACAAATACACAAAAAAATGTAAATAAGAACATACAGTCAACATGATGCCTTAGCCTCAAGGCATAAAATAACCCTAGACTGGTTGACTTGCCATAATAATCAATCCAAAGAAAAAATAAATCCATGCCCAAATAACATCTACTAATTTTCTCAAAATATTTTTCTCACTTACAAGGTTTGGCTGAAAAGATCATTGGCTGACCAAGATACTCTCATGGAATGTGATCAAATGAGGTTTATTTTTCAATATAGTCCCCTTGTGGTCCACACACTTCTTCCATCTGTGTGGTCAAAAAAGTTATGAACAGTAGATATAACATCAGCCGATGAACTTTTCAGTCTATCCTCATATACGTTAAGATTTTTTCTTTTTGTTTTCTGTTTTCATTCCTTTCTGCTTTTTGTATATTTTTTGTTTGTGAATCAATTTTGTTTTGTTTTGTTTTCTTTTGTTTGTCCTTGCTTTGCTCAAGGTATCTAGTACTGCTTATCATGTTCATAATGTTTCCTTTTCTTTTGGAATGTTATCCTTAAGTCTTACAGAGCAGTAAAAACAATACCAATAAGTGTATAAATAGTCTATGGACTAAAAGAAAGAAAATCCACAAAGTGATACACACAACAGAACAAAACCTTATATTCTTCATAATCAAATTCTAATATGTTAGATTCATTTATTTATCAATGAAGCGTTATACAATAAAAATGGTTATTGTTAGATATTATCTATTACTAAACTCTACATCAGTAAAACTATGTTACCAAAAATATGTAGCTGTCCAAAAATGAATACATAACTTGCCTTATATTCTTCATCATCACATCCTTATATATTAGATTCATTTATTTACTCGTGGAGCATTATATTAGGTTATTGAAAAAATAATGTCCAATTTTTCTATAAACTTTTATTCCTGGATTAATGAGTTTAAACAGTGTTTTAATCAGTCAAAATATGATCCTTAGATAACAATGTATTATTGATTAACAAGGTTATTTATGCCTGTACAATAAAACTGTAAAGGTTTTAATGCTCAAATCTTTAAATGCAGTTTCTACTTCTCCTTTTGAATGGGATATTTTTTGGCTTAAAAATCTGTCTAGATGCTTGAAAAATAGTAGTCATAGGTGAGAGATCAGATGAATATTGTGAATCTGGCAAAATCTCAAATCTTAAGTCAGTGAGCAACTGCAGTGTCATCCTGGCAACATGTGGCTGAGCATTGTCATAAAGCAAAATTATGACCAAGCTTGAACTCATGAAAAAAAATTAAACACTTCACTTCTTTTTTTCTGTTCATGATTAGAAGCATAAAATCTTCAGAATCAAATTCTGAAAGAGGTGAATAGAAATTAACAAAGAGGACACTTGATTCATTAGGAATTTGAAATTTTTTCATATAAATATTGTTAAAATAATATGTTAGAATAGAATTTAAGCAGTTTATACTAAAATTAGACAGTATTTTCTTAACAACCTAATACAATCTAAGTGGATATTATTAGATATTTCCAAACTCTATAGCATTAAAACTTTGAAAACAAATATATGAATATGTAGCAGTCCAGAAATAAGTACACCTCTTATATATATTATTAGGTATTATTTATTACCAAACTCTGCAGCATCAAAACTCTATAACCAAAAATATGAATATGTAGCAGTCCAAAAATAAGTACACTCCTTATATATTTTTATGCAATTTTAGTTTTGGTTACAGAGTTTTAATATTGCTGAGTTTGATAACAAATAATGCCCAATATTATCTGTAATAAAATCCTGGTATTTTTAATTTAGAAGAAAATTAATTTTTTATTAATAAATTGGTAGGGTTGTACTCATTTATGAGTAATACTATACTATGATATTGACGTTCAATATATTTATGTCAGTAATGTTAAATTTTAGATGGCTCTTTGTAGTACCCCAATGAAAATGATAGTCTTAAAAAAGAAAAAAATCATCTAAAACTTTGAATATAGCAACAATCAATGCAATAACAATAAACATAAAAACAAAATAAAAATAGAATTATATGTGTGTGTATGTATGTATATATATATATATATATATATATATATATATATATATATATATATATATATATATATATAAGTTGTACATGAGCGCTCAGGTGAATATGGTAAAGTCTCATATCCCAAGTCAGTGAGCTTCTGCAGTGTCATCCTGACAACAAATGGCTAAGTATTGTCATGAAGCAAAATTATGACCAAGCTTAAACTCATGAAAAAAAAGTAAACACATCACTTTTTTTTTCATGTTCATATATATATATATATATATATATATATATAACTTTTAAAAAGTTGAGTTAAAAAGAGCAACATTTTTATATTATTCATCATATGTATATTGACTGCTCTAACACATTGAGCACTCTTAGAAAAAATACATAAGAATGTAAAAGATAAAAATGAAAAAATGAAAATAGAATTATATATATATATATATATATATATATATATAGCTTATAAAGTTGAATTAAAAAGTGTTGTATTATTATATCATACAACATAGGGAATAGTCTTTGAAGTGTAGTGACTAATATGCTGGACTGTGACATTGTAGTATGCAAGTTCAAACTTCAGTTGCACTATTAGGTTAACTTTTGGTCTAATTCCTATGGTAAAGGTATGAAACACCTTATTCCCTCCAGCTAGGGGTTAAATTGTACCATTACTATTCTTCTACAAGGACAGCTTTGACTTTAAATAACCCATGAAGATTTATATGCTTTTAAGCAAAGAAACCAAAGAAATTTACATTTTGAGTAGACTAAAAAAAAAAGAATGTTATATACAAAAAATGAAATAAAAATAGAATTTTATATATATATATATAGATATACACACACACACTGAAATGTTGTTAATTCAATTAATTAGTGTTACTTAGTTTTACTTAAATGTAATGTTACAACCATCAGACAGCTCTCTTATCTCAACCTTTTAGGTTTTATTCTGACTGTGTTTCAGCATTAACTACTTTTTTAAGAGATCAATTGTTAGTTTTACCTTATAATTTCTCCCATATATATATATGAGAATATGTTAGGTAAACTAACAATTGATATATATATATATATATATATAATATTGTATTTTGATCTATTTTAATTTGTGCCTTATTGGTGTAGCCAGTTTTTACTGCTTTATAGTGAATTGTCTTTTATTTGTTTGTATTTTGTTATAATGTTTACAAAAATCTAGCTACTAGGTTGGTTATAGTTACTGTCTAATTTTTTTTTAAAAAGAGAAATCTTTATTTTTTATTTGGTTGGATTAAGTACTAGCATTATCTTTATGTAAATACAAGGTATCTACAAAAACGATTGTTTCAAAAATTCATTCTAAAACTTGATACTCACAATACACAGTTTTATAAATGAATTTGAACTTTATTATTTAGTCTTTCATCAGCACCAGATATTTCATTGTAAGTCAGGATGCCAAAAACTATAAATATCATAAGAGTAATTGCTAATGGAGATAAAAATATATTGACTCTTGTTTATATTTACCCAACACTTGCACCACAATTTTTATGTGGAGTACAGCTGGTTGGATATCAAAGTTACCCTACTTCTACGAAGGATGAAAACACCCAGTCTGTCCTACTATGTACTTATTGTTGAGGGGAAAAGGATTCATGCCATTCCCAAGAACATTAGTGCAAAGTGAAAAGCCAAGTCTTGACCAGGATTTGAACTCAGGTTGCCAATTTTATTTCATTATACAAAGTGAACTTATTAATTCATATTTAGCAAGAAATTGGCTTTATATATGCTATGTTAGTAGGGGTGCACACATTGTGTAAATATAAGTAATTCAAGGGTCATCTGAAAAGTTCATAAGCTGACCAAAATATTCTCATGGAATGGAACCAAATAAGATTTTTTTCAACATACTCCACAAACTTCTATCAGTGTTGCAATGCTTGGATCCCATTGGTCAAAAAAAGTCATGAACAGCAGATATGACATCATATGTACTTTTCAGCCCATCTTCATATAATACTTACAGTATTTCTTTGCAAAACTGTATATAATGAGTATCAATATCTTGATTTTCTTTAAATAAAATTTTTAAACTATTTCTTTTGTAGACACTGTGTATAATAGTATTTATAAAAATCTAGCTATTATGTTTGTTATTATTAAATCATAATAAAAAAAAAACAAGTCTTATTTTCTTGTCTGAATTAGATATTATCCTCATCAAATATAATATCAAAACTATTATAATGTGTTTCTATAATTGATTCAAAAAACAGGTAAGACAAAAACAATTAATGTCCACTTGAGAATGCTTTCTTCACTTGTCACAAATAAATTAGATTATGAGAAATTAATATACACATCCACCATACAAACACTTGAGCAGAATTTGTAAACTTCTCCTTTAGAAGAGTGACACTTGCTGACACAATAGGTAGAACACAATTACCCATCCCTTATGTAGTCATCACACTTTGTAGAGTCTTTTAATTCATTCTACCTTTTTCTAATAAGCTACAATTCTCCTAGAAATGAAATAATGAATGTTATTAATATTATGAACATATCTATTGTGATTAATGAACAATACTTTTGTTCTCTAATTCAATATTTAGATAAACCTGTTTAATGATTTAAAAACCCTTTTGATCATATATTTATTTTCTCAAAAAATATTTACTTCTTAAAATTTATTAAACTGAATTAATTAAATTCATTTAAATTGATTTGATTCATTTTTGGTGAATTGGCATGAATAAATATTTGTTACAATTTGATTTTGTTAATAAATATTAATATATTAAATAAACAATCAAAAGTGCAATAAGTTACTTTTAAAGATATATCTTGATTCAGTGTATTATAAAAATGTCTAATATGGGATATTAGCTTTATAATTTGTTCTTGTTTATTCAATTATTTTTTCATTGTATAATTTTTCATATAAAAAATTGATAGTTTCATAATAGATAGTAGATAGTTAATAAATAATCTGAGATTGAGAGAAAAAATATTAAAGGTTGCAAATTTCATTTATATAAAATGTATACATGTAGATAATAAATGCATACACATTTAATGTAGAAGTTTCCTAAAAATGTTAAAAGAGGAAAATTCTGCTGAAAGAAAAAGCGGGTTATATATAATCACAAAAATGCATTTATTCATATGGAATAAGAAGTGAACACACCTCACTAGGCACCATAAAAGGCAGCGCTAAACATGTGCGACCTCTCTTTTCTTTTCTCATTCCTCTTGCCTGGCAGCTAGGTAAGACCAGCCGATATGAGAGACAACATTTCTCTCTCTAACTCGGGACGAATCCAACAGCAGACAGGGACTATCCATCTCGAGAGAGCACACTTCAACGATTGTTCCTCTGCATACCTTAGGAGACCATTTCCTGGTCAATTATTTCTCCCTCCTAAACTAAATAGACCCAATGCCTCTGGCTAAGCACTAAACTCCCGCATAACCATTTACAAGTGTTTTCCCATTGTCTTCAACTCACGGCATAAGGAAAACTTCCTCTCAAGCAGTCATTAAACTACTAGATTGAAAGCCATCAGTATCTACCCGTTCATTATTTGTTTCCTTTCTATAAAAATGACAAGAGGCAACAGAACGATACTACGTCAATTACCATTTATGCCAAAATGGTAATATCATCTGCCCTCTTGTTATAAGTTTATGGAATACCCAGTGCAATGTATACATGTTAATACAAGAGAATTAACAGAGATTAAAGCTAAGAAGCAAGAGACAAGTATAAGCAAAATGTAAGCATACCAAACTAGACATGTTAGAACTTTAAACATATTGTTTTGAGACAATATAAACAGCTATAATATTGGCTGGGAACCGGGTATTCCTAGAGAAGGTAGCTGGAATACCTACCCTCCAAACAAAAGTGCCCAAGATTCACTTGGCTTCAGGGGGCTGTTCCTCCAGGCTTTACCTGCTTTCATTGCTTCATGCCACATTAGGAGAATGCTGACGGAGACAAGAATTTTTGTCTCTGCCTTGCATGTGTTTTGACTTGTGCAAGTCCCCCCACTGTAAAATGGCCTTGTGCTGTATACTGACATGGTGGGGTGTCAGTAAAATGCCCAACTTTTTCTAGCAAGACTAATTAGCAATATACCTCTGTTAATACATCCTTGTACATCTCGTAAAATAAACCCTTTTCATTGTAAGTTATGATTTGAGTTATTGTTCCCATAACCCACCTCAGTGATATTGCAATAAATTCTGAACTAAGTATGTGAGGAAATAAATTATAATAAATGAAACTATTAATATATTTAAACATATCTTACTTTAAAAGTGTGTTTATCTACAGAATCAATCATAATATTAGAGTTCTTTTTATAGAATATTTATTTTATACAAATCTGTAAACTTTTTAGAAAATAAAATGTTCTGCCTTCAAAATGAACAAATAACATTCCATTCACCATTAAATAAGTCTAGATTTTTATTTATCAAATATAATGTAACCTAAAAATTTATATCTAAATCTCCACAAGAGTCTATGAAATGAAGCATCATAACAATAAAGTTTATCATTACTCTGTATTCAGACCAGGTTATATATATTGTATTTTATGTATAAATTTTAAGATATTATTTTGAAATTGATAAATGTTTTAGGCTGTAGGGATAACATATACATGAATTTGGAATTGTTTCAAAAAGAAATTGTTTTATAAAGTACAAACTTGTTCTAGATTTTTTCCTACTATATCACTTCAGATGTTTTACAAGAGGGTGCTGAAAAGTTCTCAGGCTGACCAAGAAGGGAATGACCTTAAGCCATGCAGCATACATACAATCCTTCAAATTCATCCATCAGTTAAACACAGTTGATGCATATAAAATTTGTTTGACTATTCCAAAAAAATCCAGTTAAAACTTTGTTAGGCCAAGAACTTTTCAACTTCCTCTTATAATTTCCTATGGGAAAAATTAAGAAAAGATAGAATTTATTCTATCCTTTCCTCTTGTATGTTAGAATTTATAGGCTTATGTTAAAACAGATTTATCATATCACAAATAAATTAATATGTTATTGTTTTTGTTTTTTTTATTCTTTCAGTTTCAGCCCTACCTGTGCCAGCCATTGGTGGCATTGTGGGTGGCCTTGCCTTCTTGCTCATAGCAGTCATTCTAGCTATTATTGCTGTTATTATCAGCAAACGAAAACAAAGGAAGAAAGCCAAAAAATATGGTGAGTTGCTAAGTGTTTGGTTTCTCTTTGATCCCTAAAATAGAATATCAATTATATTTACATTATCAAAGCTGTTATTAATAATTCTATATCCATTGGCAATGTCCCTTTTAATATCCTTTTTGCTTTTATATCAACTGTTAAAGTTAGCATTAGAACACCATGACCATCATTATTATTATTATTATTATTATTATTTGTAATAATTATTATTGACATTTTTCAATGCTCACATTTTGATTTTTTAATCACTGACATAATTTTGTTATAATCTCATTTCTGTTATACTGATTACAATCATGGAGGAGGGGTCCTATAGTGTAATGGTTAAAATGCTGGACTGTAGCCTCGAAGTGAGTGAGTTCAAACTTCAATCACACTATTACATTCACTTTTGGGGTAATACCTTTGGGGATAGATATGAATTCCTTCAGGCATGGGTTAAATATTATCACTGCTGTTCTTCTACAAGAATAGTTTTGGAATTAAATAACCCACAAAGGTTCATAAGCCATTAAATAAAGAAACCAAATAACCTATGTCCTTATGGAATCATGAGGACATAGATTTTCTTTTTTCATTTGGTTTCTTTATCATACTTGAATGAGTCATAAGTTTTACAATATTTTGGTAAGTTATTTGGGTAATCTCCAATTTTACATTCATAAAATCTAATTTGTTCAAAAGAGAGTTAATTTTGTTTTTTGCTTTAAAATTAGTTTAATTTCCATAAGCATACTTTGTAAATGCCCTGCATCAGCTTATCCTTTTTTTTGTAAATCCAAATGAAATACTGATTACACTGCAAGTAATCAATGAAAAGCATATGAATATGCCATTGGTTCAATCTATATCAAATTCCTGGACTGGTATTCAGTGTTGTAATTGCCATGGATTGATAAAAGATTCTCCTTTGTGTCAAATATGCAATGTAGACAGGAGTGTGGACTAATAAATTGAAGAGATATTATCTGGTGCTACAGTATGTCCAAAAATAAATGAATTTTCATCTCAGCACTTTTTTGTTCACTTTTATATTGTTTTGAACTTACTCTTTCTTTACTCTTTAAACTACAACAAAAACAGTCCAGCATTCAAAATTGAGGCCATTGTGTTTCATCATCTGAAGCCTCCTTTATGCTAGTACTTTGATCTTATGCTGATATCAGCTCTTTTCCTTCAGAGTGAAAAGCTCCTTCACTGAAGCTTCCACCTCCTCTTGTTTGTTGAAGCATTGTAGGCTCAGGAAGTGAGCATTGTATCGAAACAAGTAATAATTTGAGGAAGCTAGGTCTGGACTGTATGCTGGGTGTGGCATCACTTCAACTCCCTCAAGTTCCTGCACGTTATTCTAGAAACTAGCTTGTATTCAAATATTGCAAAACTTTTGACTCGCCCTCATAATTGTTAGTCCTTGAATCCAATCCAATCAACCATCTCCTCTGGAGCTGCTGTTGATCACTCGTCCTTAAGGATAATAGTTCACACCATTATTAAATGTTAAACTTAACTACTCACCCGAGTGTAAATTTTATATGCTTGTGGTCCCTACAACAGGTCAGCTAGGGATGGTTAATGGTTCAGCAGAACCACTGCTATGCAAATATATCAACAATGCTATCTATGCTGATCCAACTCTCTCTCCAAATGTCCACTTGCTAAAGGGGCACAACTCTTATACTGGACCCAGCTATGGGTTAAATAGCATCACTACTGTTCTTCTACTAGGATGGCTTTGGCATCAAATAACCCATGAACATTGATATGCCATTAAACAAAGAGACCATCTTCTACTGGAAAGTGTGTTTATCAAGTTCAAAGAATAACAATAATTATGATTCTCTTCATATAACTGTAATAATTATTCTTTCTTTTTTTTTTCTCCTTATTGGTGTTATACACAATATTTCATGAGATACTTTGCATTGCATTACTTTTTTTAATGTTATTGTTTAATATACTGTTTATATCATTATCATATTTTCATTATTATTATGGTGATGTTCTCTACAACACAGTAGTTACTTTCATATAAAATCACAAAATAAAAATAATCTTATTTTATTCATAATTTAGAATGAATGAAATAACTTAAATGCTTTTCATTAAAGATATATGAACATTACAATTAGTAGTTACTTAAATACTCTTAGTATTAAAATCTGGTTGCCAAAATGTCTGATGCCAAAGTGCCCTGTTAGAGGGACTTAGAATATACTGGCTGTATCCCCTGTAGATGGGTAAGACCCCTTCTCTAAAATGGATATCCTGGGTATCACACTAAATTGCATCTAATGGTGAGGCTCCAGTAAAGGAGAACTGGTGAGTGTTGAGTACTCCTTCATTACCATTACTCCAAGATCCACTCTGACCCAGAGTGGTAATACTTGTTAGGGCTCCATCTATAGGTCAAACTGATTTGTTGAAAAATTATTCATATTTTGTTGGAAGATGTGCAAAAAAATGTAAATGTGAATGTACAATAAACATAACTCCCAAAAATTTCAGCATAAAATAACCCTAAACAAGTTGACATGCCATTAAAATCAATATATCTGATCCCAAAAATCCAAAATGGTTTCTGGTTATACTTACTTCTATATCTTTCCCATTAACAAGTTGGTAATATGGCATGAGTAACAATTTAAAAAATATCTGTTCTGACAAACAACTTTAACAGGCTCCCCACCCTTTGGGCTGAAATTAAGGTGTGGTATTTATTAATCTTCTTCATTGGTCTTCTTGTCTTCAAGCAGGACAAACTAATACAAGCCTGGTTCTGGAGATTCCAACTCCTTGACAGTATCTCTCCATTACTCTCAAGGTGAAGCTTTTGTAATACCTCTGACACTTGGTCATTGACACTTTTTCCTTGTTAACATTAAACTGACCAAATATTAAGACCCCCCCCACTCCAATAACTATGTCAAGATATTTAAACTACAACACTTTTATGGATAGAAATACAAAATTATCTAATAATAAAAGCAACAAATCTGAAGTAAGTGTTTGTTTGGTTACAGTAAGAGCCAAAATACTGTAGGTATTTTACTTGTCATTCCTCACCACAGAGGCAGGATTTACACAAGGAACACTCAGTAAGTGGGGAGGGGAGTCCCCTTGGTGTAGTGGCTAACATGTTGGACTGTGATATCATAGTAAATGAGTTCAAATTCCAGTCATACTATCATGTTCACTTTCAGACTAATACTCTTGGGAAAGGTATGAACCTCTTATCCCCCAAGCTATATGTTAAATAGTACCACTACTGGTTTTCTGCAAGGATGACTTAAGCATTCAATAACTCATATAGGTTAATATGCCATTAAACAAAGAAACTAAAACCACTTGGGAAACAAGTCTTCTGGATTTCCATGTATAAAAAGTATCATAGTCTTATTGACACCCCTACCTAAAGAGTCTTTTGGGCTGAGAGTTCATACCAACATTAAATGTTAAATTGAACTACTTACTCCAGGGTAAATATATACCAGTGGTCCCTACTGTAGGATCAGATGCCAAAATATTATCAGCCTTCCCTTATAAGTTTGCACCAACATTAATAGATGTATATATATATATATATATATATAGAGAGAGAGAGAGAGAATGAGAGTCCTACAATCCTGTTTTAAAATTAGAACTTTATCTGATTCAAACAATAGGGGTGGGTGCCACTTGATGGTACAGTCCTCTGAAACTGGAGCATTATATTAATTAATATTTGGAAACGATTATATACTTCATATTAATGCAAGCCTAACTTTACAAAATATCTTCTGTGAAATAAACAGAAAAGCTAAATGATAGTTGGGGAAGGAAGTTACTTACCAAGTAACTGAAACTCACCAAAAGGTGAGTGGATAGAAAACGCTCCTTTAGCCATTCTTTCCACTGAGCAGTTTTAACTCCATGCTTGTTTTGGGGTCATCGGGAGAGACTGTGCACCATTTCGGGGCCTTCCTCTTGACGGGTTTATTTGCACATCGCCCCCCCCCTCACTGACATGAGGCCCCATTAAAGCATCCTGTCAAATCAACATCACAATTGCTCAGAAAGATAACTATATTTGACACAAGACCCCAGTCATACTTTAGCTCCCAAAAGAGACTCCTACCACCTTTTTACTGACAAATAACCATGGCAGAACTAGTTCTTTTATTTTTCTTACCCAATGGCAGTACTGTTACTTCTAGTTTCTTAAAACTAAAAGTACAACAATATTAACTGGGATCAAATCCTTCAAAATAATACAAATTTGTTGCAATGCCTACTAATTAAGCTTAGATAACATAACATCAGAAAAAATAGTTGATATTTTAAAAAAAATATTTATTTTCATTATCATTATGTGTTTCTTTATCATTAAAATTATAGCCTTCCTCTCTACTGTTCGCAATTATATCATTACTACTACAATAATTTTAAATCTGAATTATATTTTAAAACTAGAATTTTATAAAGTGAAACTATATCGGTCACTTTTTCACAAAATCAAAATCAGAAGAGAGCAAAAAAAAGTGAGCAATATTTGGTTAGAAGAAAAGATTATTTGAAACCTACTTTATAATGGTACTAAAAAACAAGATGGAGATCACATTTTCTTTCTGAAGGTACATCACTTTGTAGAGTTGGTTTTTGGACTATCTGCTGTCTTCTGAGTGTATGTACAAGGGGTGTCTTGAAAGTCTTTATCCATAGACTAAAATATATTTTAAAATCTTATTACTATAAATGCTTGAATAAAAAGAATATTTTTATCAATTATTGCCTTTAGATGACCCCTACAGAAAAAGTTAAGTAATGTTAGGTATAGAGATTCAAGAGGCTAATGAACTGGACTTTGCTTTGCTATCTACTTGTTTTGGAAAAGTTTGATTTGAAAAATTTCTCACAACAATAGCAATTTTCATATAAGGAAAAAAGTATATGGATCAAGACTTTTGGGACACCCTATATATATATATATATATATATATATATATATATATAATAAAAAATCTTAATGAGGAATATTTATTTGATACAATGGATGATATGTAGTTTGACACTTTTGAAATATTTTTTTCTTTATTCTGAAAAAGGATATGAACTTTTATTTGTAAATATGAAAGCCTGAAAAAAAATTATCAAACTGTTCAGTTATTTCTTATAATCATATACTATTCAATCAAACGGTAATGATAATATTCACTTTCTGTTGGAAATTTCTTGAAAAAGAATGATTTTAAGAATGAAGTCTAAAATAGGTGGTTTGTTTAAAACTGTGTATCATACCATTATTAATACTACTACTTTACTTTAAAGTGATCAGTATCTGAGTTGTATTAATCCTGTGGTTTTACCTTCAACATTACTGTACTGAAAATGAAATGATGTGTTTTGCTGTACTAGAAGTAAAGACGAGTTAATAGTAATCATAGTAGTAAATAAATGTATCCAAAAAGAATTAAATGGAGTCTCCATGGCATAGTGGCTAACATGCTGGACTGTGATATGCTAGTAAATGAATCTGAACGCTGGTTGCACTATTACATTCACTTTCAGACTAATACCCTTAGGAAAAGTTTGAACCCCCTCATTCTCTGAGATATGGGTTAAATAGTACTACTACTGTCCTTCTATTAGGATGGCTTTCACATTAAATAACCCATACAGGTTGATGTTAAACAAAAGGAAACAAACCATACTAAAAAGAATAGATGTATATTTGATGGCATATCATAAGATTTTTGTTTATGCCATGGCATTGAAATCCTTTAAGTTAGACACAAAAAACATATCCAATCCAATTTACAATTTAATAATAATCACATTCGATGTTTACACTCACCCTAACCATTATAATTTCCTAAGGGAGATAAGTATTAAATGTTACTTTTAGTGCACTTCACCTTATTTATTCCTTTTCATTTTATTTCAATATAAATTCTATCAATAAGATGTGACTTGACATTGAGCTTAAATGCATCCTCTATCATGTGATTATTGAAAACTAATTATTGAATAAATGTGTTTCTTTCTAACAGAGTTTAAGATTAACTTGAATTATATAAATTTTATTTGTTGTTCATCTTGCATGTTTTTTTTTGTTTTCTGTTCACCAGCTTTTTCCTTCTTTGCTTCAACTCCCTCATTCTTCCTTCCACCTTCTTTTTTCAACAACTTTACTTTCCTTTCTATTTGAATTTATTAAGAGTGCATGGGTATTCCTTATTTTTGCTACATCTTGATATCTGTCCATACACACAATTTACTTTAATTAGATATTGTATATATATATATAAAATTTCTTCCTCTATCTTTCTCACTATATGTATATATATATATATATATATATATATATATAAACACATTGTTACAAAAATCTATTCATGCTTATTCCTGGATGTTACACATTTTTTTGGACCAGTCTCATAAACAGGAAGATGTGTGGTGGTTTTTGTTTAGTCAATGAGAGAAAAATTCATTCTCTGATAAATTATATCCCACCCTCAATAAAAGACTAACCTGTTGGTTTGGGCTGTATAATATGCCAACTGCACTTTTTCAGAAGGGTAAGACACCTCCGTAAATGAAGCCACCTATTGGCCATCGGTGGCAACCCATAATGTTTGAGGACGTGATACTGGTGGCTGAGCAGTCTGTGACTTTGCAGCCAAAGACGTCTTGTGACCTACAACACTCCACTTAGGAACTTACTGGGCCAGACAGGTAGTCAGAGAGACTCAATCTGATCACTCAACTGGTTATGTCAAGCCCTGGCACTTATATGATTGTCCTGAATGTATTCTTCAAATTTCTTTTATGGGAAACACCTAACCCTATTTTAGCTTAAAGGTGATAGAACCTGGTGGCTGAAGGTAAATTTTATTGAGATAGCAATACTTGAAACCATTTAAACTTTGTGCAATCAAATGATTTATATTAGATATATTTGTTAGTATTAAATAGCAATACTTGAAACCATTTTACTCTATGCAAACAAATAAGCACTCTTTTAAAAATAAAGTTACCAACAAACTATTCACTTACAAATCATATATAATATATATTTATTTATAAACAGGATTTAGCATTAAATAACCCACAAGGATTGATATACCAGTAAACCAAATACTCAAACCAAACCAGACCCAATGGAAGATGGGAACAGTTTTGCTTAAACCCAAAAATATGCATCCATTTCCTTTGTTGTCTGAAAAACAACTCTTATTATTTTGAATCTAACTCTCTCTTGATTTTCACATGACTGTCCACAGCCAATGAAATAACTGTGGATGCCTTTCTTACTTTCTTTTTAAAGACTCATCATAAGACTTGCACAGTTTATCATATATATTTATGCAGAGTTATAGGTATAGTCATGTGACTTTTAAGATATAAAAAAAGTAAAGCCTAAAGATGCCAGAAGAAACTGACTATACAATTTGTACAAATGTTTTAAACATTTACATTTATTTTAAGGTTGTAGAATGAAGAAAAATATATAGAATTTCAACCTGATGAAAACACTGTATATTCTGGTATATAAGGTGCAGGGTTTTGGCAGGTATATTTCAAGAAAAAATAGCAAGCAAAACCCTTTTCCCACTGATCATTACAACTCTTCTTATTCTCAGGTTATTCTGATGTTTTTTATTTACCAGTATTCAAATATCACTATTTTTGAATATTTCATAGTGTTATTTCAAAATTCTTTAAGTTCTACAGGACTCTTACCTTAATGTTTTTGATAATCTAGTATTTAAAAAACAATAATATTGGCCTAAAAGAAAATACCATTTTTACACAAACTAACTCAAAAAAGATCTGGCTTTTAATGCTATTCAAGATGCAGATGCATGAATGGTATTTACAATACATATTATGAATATGTTTTAAGTTAAAATATACTGAAAGAGGGATTCAAAAATTGGTCTCCCACTGAATAAACAAACATGGTGGCATAGAGTGAACTGTGATGTCATAAAGGGCATCGTGACTAGTGTTAGTTTATGAATAAAGTACTAGTGGTATGTATTGTTTTCTTTAACATTAGTTATTAATAATTTAAAATAATCTGGAAAATAGGAGTCTTTTAGGTCAGTTTATAAATACTGTAACATTGAAACCAAATATTCCTAAGCTATAGCCTATACTTGATCTGAACTTTGAACACACACACACACAATGGTTGGTTGGGTTTTATGATATATCAACTCTTGTAAGTGATTTAATGCCAATTCCTGTTTATACACTTATATATTAAATATATATGATTAGTAAATGAATAGTTTGTTGGTAATATTTTAAACAAGCCAGAGCTCAATTGTTTGTACACTGTAAAATGGTTTCAAGTATTCCTAACACAAATAAATCTATTTGGTATTCATCTTTTTCACACAGTTAAATGGTAACAAGTACTGCTATGTAACACTAAAAATACAATTTAACATCAGTCATTTGTTTGCACACAGTTAAATAGTGAAACAGTTCTATTTGACTGATAGATGTGACCCTAACAGGAACTCCCACTCTGTCTCAGAGTAGACCTGGAATAAGGCAATAAAAAGTACTCCACATCCCACAAAACTCCAGAATTGTATCATATATATATATATATATATATATATATATATATATATATATATATATATATTGACTAAATGGTGAGAGTAAGACTTAAAACCTGTAGTTGGTGTTTGAATTGTTTAATTTCTTTTGTTACATTCAACTTTTCATCATATATATATATATATATATATATATATATAGTGCTTGAATATGCTTGTATGATGCAGAGCAAAATATTACATAGGAAATGCAACAATTGTAATGCCAACTTTGTTTTAAAGTCTTATTTATCATCATATATATATGTGTGTGTGTGTCTCTCTCTCTCTCTTTCTCTCTCTCTCTATATATATATATGCATGTATGCATATGAGGATGAACTGAAAAGTTTATTAGCTGACCAAGATACACTCATGGAATGTGCCCAAATGAGGTTTACATTTCAATATTGTCCCCCTTGCAGTCTATGCATTTCTTCTATCGGTGTTGCAGTGCTTATTTCCTATTGTTCAAAAAGGTTTTCCACAGCAAATGTGATGCTATTATATGAATTTTTCAGCTCACCCTTGCATATATGTGTGTGTATATATATATATATATATATATATATATATATATATATATATATAATCAACCAGTGAATGGTGTAAACAAATATGGTGGCATAGAGTAAACTGTGACATAATCTTGGAAATAGTTTTATGGCAGAGTTGTTTGTAATTCAATTTACATGGACTGCAACCTTGAAACTATCACTTGACATTATCTAACCCAAAAATCTTATCTCTGACCCAGATGCAAGGTGTTCTTATGAAACACCTTGGGAGGGAAAATCTTGTGCTTTACATGTTTTAAGGGTCTTTTTTGATTTTATCAGTGTTTACTCCTCTCAACAGAACATGAACCAATGGACCTCCTCCTCATTTCATCAAAAAGCATATCTTCTCTACTATATAAGAAAACTTATGGGTCTTGAGTGGTGTCATGGTTAGTGAGCTTAATTCTCTCTCGGAGCCCTATATTTTTGACTTTGTGCCAGTGCTGTATAATAGTTAGCAAGCTAAAAGATCAATTTTTACTGTGTAGTGAGTTTAAGTCTCACTAGGTGCCTCATACTTCTGACCTTGTGCCAATGTTGTGTCATGGTTATTAAGCTTGAATATCAATCATTACTTAGTAGAGAGTTTGATTCTCACCCGATACTCCATACTTCTAACCTTGTGCCAAACTAAGCTAATTTCATAAATGATTATGGACACTTTAGTATGGTTGAATGGTTAGCAAGCTACTCTCAAAGATCAATTATTACTGAGCAGTGTGTTTAATTCTCACTTTGTCTCCTATACTTCTGACCTTGTACCAAACTAAGCCAAACTTAATAATTGACTACGATATGATAAAATGAAGTTGGTTTCATCTCAGATGTTAAATTTTTAAAAATAGTTTTAAATATATAAAACTTGTATAATTTTTTTTTCTGTAACTTATAAACATTATTCAGACTATCAACATTTTTTTTTTAAAATTTATAATGCATGAAAAAAAAAATCATGTTCTTCTTAGTTATGTTAATTATTTTGCAACCAAAACACTACAGTTTACATATGAAATGTTTTAATTTGATTGCATATTGATGTAAACAAACAATATAGCATGGAACACTTTCATTCATTTTACTTCTGGCTTTTCCCTAGCATGCAGTCATCAGAACAGAGCATGCACTTATGCATCATGCAAAGTAGAAGACACATCTTTTTATTCACTAAATGTTTTATTATATCGAATCATTAGTATATACCATAAATTGTGACGTACAAGTCAACCTGTGATATAAGTTGACTTAAGATTTTTGGCTCAAAAATCTGAGTTAGACCTATCTCTACTGAACAGACCAACCCCCAAAAATATAGTAGATGATTGTGACATTCCTGTTAGTGTTTACACAGATCTTGAAAATGGCATTTAATAGAGCATTAATATAATACTTAATCTGTATTACAGTTTGATTATTTCTAATAGACAAACTGTAATATTTCTAATAACAAACTGTAATCATCTGACTGACCAAGTGGGTGCTGAGATGTTCCAGTTATTGTTTATAGTCAGTGCATTAGCAGTTGAAAACGACATGTGATAAAGCGTTAATATAATACTTAATTTGTATTACAGTTTTATTATTTCTTATAAATCTCTGTGTTAATTTGTTAAATATGTTCACAAAACATAAGTATAAGTTAGAAATGTTTGTAGCAGTCTGCTGGAGTTATGGTAAGTAGTGTATATCAAGTGTTACAAGTACTGGTCAACTGGTTGACCACTTGGTAGTAAAGGTTCAGATTTTAACCCTGCTGTATTAGATAACCCCTAGTTGTGTAAAGATTTTTTCAGGTTTGACTTGTACACCAAAATTTATGGTAGTTTAATGTCTGAGGTTATTTTTTCTACTATAAAGCACAAAAAAACTTGGTCTTTTCCTTCAGCATTAAAACAAAGCATTGATTTATATAGTCTATACTCGGTGGTGTGTCACGAAAAATATACTGGGGTAAGCAAATAACACTTATGATTTTAGACTAAAATGAATAATTTTTATCAGTTCATAAATAAGAACTGTTTATGTTAACAATCATAACCTCCAAGCATAATTTTCAAAACAAAATTCAACAGATTCTATTATACCATTGAATTATAATAATTTCTATTTGCCTGATTAAATTATTGAGGTTAACATAATTTAAAAACTATGATAATAACTGATGAATTCCACATTAAAAAAAAAAAAAAAAAAATTAATTTAATAACGTATTAAGTGCAGGCAAAAAATTTTTTAAAAAATGTTACACATTTCTTTCTCTTTCACTAAATCAGAAGCAGCAGTTACTGTAACTGCTAAATACTCTGCATACTCACTGACTGAAGTCTTTGCCCAAATTTACTTTATATATAATCATGAAGTACCATATTTTTTATTATGGAAAGAGATTACTTTAAAGTGAATTTTACATATCAGAAGTACAGATTTTCAAAGGCAGATATCTACTTATAAGTTTCAATTTTTATTACAATAAGCATAAAATTACTAAGTCTTCCTAAAGTGTTTTATAATACAACTGAAATAATAAATTAAACCTAATAAATAAAGATATTTTAAATTTTGTAGGGAATTATTTTTATTGGGTAAGCAGTGTGTATCTTAGTTCTTTGAAATACCATGCTACTGCTTACACTAAGTATAAATCCTATATTTTTAAGATATTAATAATAATATGAATTCTATATTGTTAAAGTATTAATACTAATCTTAATCCTTCAGATTACCCAGTCAGCTAGGGCTGTTGAATACTTTGACTGCACCTCTGCAGAGGGGTGAGACCCCACCCCTGAGGAGTGTCCTAGATATAACACTAAACAATCTGATGGTGAGGTTCCAGTAATGTTGGAGCTCTGGGAAATGTGGAGTACCCCTTCATTGCTATCGCTCCCAGGTCCACTTTGGCCTGGAGTGGTAGCATCTGATAGGGTCCAATCTATGGGTCAAATAGAACTAAACTGCATACTTATGCTAAACTGAATTATCTGAAATAAAACTGTTTTGATATTTAAACTGCATACATATATTTAACTGAGTTGTTTGAATTAAAACTGTTTGAGCTAACTGAATAGCTTTTAATAGAAATGTTTTTGACAATTAAACTGTTTACTCATGCTAAACTGAATTGTTTGAAATTGAACTGATTATTTGTATAAAAATGATTTTGACATTAAATAACCTACAAAGGTTGATATGCCATAAAGTCCAACCAACCAATCCTTCAGAGTTAAAATATTCAAACAAATCCTATATTGTTGAAATATTAATATCAATATGAATCCTATATTGTTGAAATATCAATGTTAATATGAATCTTTTATAGTTGAAATATTAATATGAATCCTGTATTGTTAAGATATTAAATATCATATTAAATTAGTTGTAGTTAAATGGCTGAGCTTCTCTGTTTTTTGTATGAAACTCCAAAAACCATAGTTTTTTTTAATTAAAACTTATTCTATGACTTTTGAGTATAGTCAGATTTCATTCAGGCAATCATCTCATGGCATCAAATAAAATAATCCTCTTTCTTATATTTATCTTATATATTTTTAGATAAGCACATAGTTGAGAAACTGTTCTAAAGCATGGTGCACAAAATTAGTTTTTTTTTACTTTTTTTTTTTAAGAATACCTTTTAGTCTTCACAAAGCATGGAAAACAATTCCAATCCCTGTACATCTTGTACCCTCTCATGAGAATTACAAGCTCATTTATTCAAAGAATTATTCAAACAGTTGAACTCCTTCTTTTTCTTGTTCACATGACGTTTTTGATGAGTACATTCTCCAACCTTCTTCAGGTGTAATATGCACCTCTTTAAGGAAAGACCTTTGTTCTGGTCTCTTTCATTGTTCTTGCAAAGCAAAAACAGTACTAACATTTTTTGACAAGAAATTGTTCTCAAATCTTTTCTCTGAACACCATTTCATACCTCTTATTTTTTGTTGAATAGTGGAAACCACAATGAGTTGAACACTGTGCTGGTCTGATATTTACATTCAATTTGAAATAATCTCTTTCTACAATGAAATTATATAAGACTTCCTGATGAAATATAGTGTAAATTTGAGTAAAGACTTTCATCAGGAAGTATGCAGAGTGTTCAACAGTCTCAGTAATAGCTGCTGCTGATTTAGTGAAAGAGTAAGAAATATGTAGCATTTTGCAATATTTCTTACCTGCAGTAAATATCTTATTTTATTTTTTAAAATTTTATTTCATGTGGAATTCATTACTTATCATAGTTTTTGACTGATGACACTCCCTGTCAATGATTTGGTTTTTCATACCAGATAGTGTATTGTCTGTCTTTATCTCTCCACATATAGCCATATGTGAATTACTTATTTTACTTTTAGTTATAGCTTTTTTTATACTCCTTGAATCTGGGTTTGAGAGGCTGACACATTTTAACAAAAAAAAGGGAGTTCAGTTGTCTAAATAATTCTTTGAGTGTTAATAGCCCTTTTCAAAACTATAGACAGCATCTAAAAGTCTCTTGTTTCTTTGCATAGAGTACACAAGCACTACTTTTCAGATATAGATATTTTCTCATTTTACAAAACTTTCATTAAACATTTGAAATGTTTCTTGGCAACAGTAAAAAATTTTTTCATCTATTTTGTATACCCTATATATCCCATTAATAAATACACCCCTAAGAATTCTAAATAAGAAGCTAATTTTCTACTAAACCAAAGCTACGAAAATTTTATTATTTCTAATGGAACATTATATAGTAATACATCATTTTAACCTACATCATCTGTATGCCACTTTTCTGGACTAAATTACATCCAATGTTACATCAGTCAGCAATGTAATATATGTCATTATAAACAATCTAAAATAGATAAATTTTTCCATAAGAATGTATTTAAAATAAATAAAATACATAAAAATTGACAATAAAATAATTCAGAATACAATAAAAACACTTTGAAAAGTGTATATAAAGTACAATAAAATATTCTTATTGAATAATTTTATTAGTTTTATTCATTATTTTTTACAAGTTAAAACTAAAAATTCCTGAGCTTCTTAGATGCCTTCCATATGATGTTTATACAAATTGTAAGATGTTTTTCATCAAATTTAAGACATTTTTTAAAAGCAAATCTCAAAGTAAAGAATGTAATTTTATGGTCTTCATTATTCTTTAAAAATAAACTAAAATGTGTTTTTAGTGTTCTTTAAGGTTAAATGATAGTTATATTTTTTGGCAAGTTATTTACACTAGTTTTATGGTTTCTATTCTTGTTTTAAGTCATTTTTAAGGCATTACATCCAGTTTACATCACAGCTTTTGTAACTAATTAATGATGTAGGACAGAGTATGACTTGACAATTAAAACAGATATTATCAAGTATTATTAATTATCACACTCTACTTGTTGAAACTCTCTAACCAAAAGTAGGAATATGTAGTAGTTAAAAAATTAGTTCACTCCCTATATATATTTATGCAACTTTATTTTTGGTTACAGAGGTATTTCACTTTTATTTTTGGCTATCAAGATTTAGTGCTGTGGTCTTAGTAATAAATAATACCTTATATTATATAAACAGAATGTATATTATTCCATTAGAAGTAATAAAATTAGGTATTCAATATGTAACCATTATCATTGTCAGAAATGGACTTTGTTACCCAAGTTCAATTCTTGGACAATGCTGTTTGCATTTCACATAGCACTATTACTCTTGGGAAAGGTACGAATTCAACTACTCTCTCTCCAGTTATGGGCAAATAATAGAGTGAACTGACTTCTTTAACCTTGGCAAAGCAACCAGTCTTGGAGAAGGAAAACTCTAAATTGAAACTAGTTGTAGATTGGATGTACAGGGATGGGATCTATCGGGATATTCTTGCTCAAGACACACTACATGAGTAGTTCCATCATTACCAAAACCAAGTTATGGCACCAGTGAGTGAGTGATCTTTGGTTTAAAAGAGAATTAACTTTTTATTAAAAAAATTGTTAGTAATATACTTATCTATAAGTGACACTGAATTTATTTTCTGATAATTTCTTATTTGAGTATCACCTGTTCATTCTTCATGTTTGTATTGTTCCCCATGCCTATCTTCATCACCTTGGAATACAAAATCCCTTACCTCTCATCTTCCACAAATGGATGTTCATAGATATTGTGTCTTTTTGAGTATGAAATATCCACCTTGATTTATGGCTAGCACCTTAACCACTGAACTTAGGTACAAAGCCTCCACCATTTACCTCTCATCTATGGATGTTGTAATCCTGAACTGCAAAAAAAAATTATCCATGGATGTTTTCCTTGGCATGGTGACATTGGAGTAAAATGCTCCTACCTCCCACCTTCCATTATGACATTATGTTCATTCTCCACTTCAGTGTTCCTTAGCACTGCACCTGAACATAGCTGTCAGACTTTGAGCAAATATATATCTCTCTGATACTTTTCCTTTCAGAAATGACTGACATCAGAGACACCTGGCGGTGATACACAGCATTTTGTATCCAGGTGACCTAGCGTTTTTTTTACCCACTGAAAAAGACAAACCAAAAAAGTGAAAAAAAAGCAAAAAAAACTGACATCTAGAGTTACATACCTTGAAAAAGTGGCCCAAATTTTTCCTGCTGATCCTGGGCAGATACTGCCCATTCAACTTTACAGGACAGACCAGACACTGCCAAATATGGACTCTGAATGAAAAAGCAAAAAAGGGCCACAACCATCTGGAAGAAAGCCAAGGATCTCAAAGTTGTTTTAGTTGCATGGATTCATGGACTTTGTGAAGGATAGAACATTTTTAACTAACAAAAAGTGTGGATTTATTTAAATATTTATTCAAACACTGATCCTTTTTTTCTTTCCTTTTCTTTTTTTTTGCGTGTATGTGTGTCCACAAGAATAACCTTTGAACTTTTGAAGTTAATAACTGAATTTTGCATATACATCACCAAACTGGTACTAGTATAAGACACATGCAATATATAATTTACTTGCATAGTATCCATAAAAAATGGCAAGATTATTCATGTCTGAATTAGCACTTTTGACTTGGATCAGAGTATTTGTGCACACTGCCTAGATTTGAAGTGTTACACCTTGGTACTTGTGTTTCAGATCAGAATGTACTACCTGTAAAGATTGTTATACACACAAAAACTATGGATATGCATTGCATTTTATATATTTGGATAAGG
This sequence comes from Sepioteuthis lessoniana, assembly GCA_963585895.1. Classification (NCBI taxonomy): domain Eukaryota; kingdom Metazoa; phylum Mollusca; class Cephalopoda; order Myopsida; family Loliginidae; genus Sepioteuthis; species Sepioteuthis lessoniana. The sequence continues at coordinate 32,678,360 of OY757928.1, read as the reverse complement.
CATGTCATATATATATATAGCTGGAAATAACAAAAATGGTCAGAATGACCCATACTTGGGCTACAGCATTAGAGAGAGACTATGGGCAGTTTTTAAACTACCTTAAACCACATCTGTGACATCTTGCTGACCAACAAAATAAGACAAGTAAAAAGCTAAACACCAAATCCTTGTCTGTTGTTTTCAACAAAATATGCCTACTAGAGAATCTACTGCCTAAATACATTGTGTGTGTGTGTCTAATAGAATATATTTACTCAGCAATTCTTCTTTTAGACATTTTTTTTTACGGGTAACAAATAACTTAGGTCTATTATATTTTTTATAAGCTCCTGTTTCTGTATTTGGTATCTCATTGTAGAATAGAAATTTGGTAAGAACAGTTTCAAGTTCATAATGTTTATAAATATATAGACTTAGAGCACTTTCAACCATCAAGAAAGAAATAGTAAAAAGTTAAAGTCCAATATTCTGATATTGATTACAATGTTTATAGAATTTAAAACAGTTTTAACTGTATATCTTTTCACATTTTCATGACATTATTTATGTTCTAAACACTAAATGTATTTAAGAATGTGTGCTTCTAAATTGTAAGTTATTTTGTTGTCAGCTGTCTCGCTTTGATAAATATAACTTCCAGAATTTGTATGCTATTTCATAATCCATTTTAGAAAGAATTTTAGTATTTTCTACAATTAAAAGTAATAGATGAATATTAGTGAAGGTATTGTGTTTCTGTGTAATGTTTAGCCCGATTGCTGTTTGTTTTCCATAATATATCTATATATATATATGTGTGTGTGTGTGTGTGTCACATGTACTTAAATCTTACCATGTGACTTTACATCACTCTATAAATACAGTTGATTTAACACTTTTCTCGCATTTCCATTTGATGATTGTTCACACCATAGGAAACTTCAAATAACAGACTTCTAGTGTTCATAATTATGACATTTGTTTAGATTTTATACTTGTTCTGAGTTCTTTCTAAGCAATTTTTTATTTTCATTTATTTTTTCATTGGCCGACCATAGTCAAGTGCTACCCAAAGGCTCCCTTTTCAATATCTACTACATCAAGGTGTAAGAGAGGGCACTACTTCTTTCCCTGGATTGCTCTACTTACTCTTGATCTGTATTTTATAATGCTGAGTGATTAAGTAAGGAGGCATCAAGTACCATTTTTTTGAGTCTTTGGTATGACTTGACCAGAGATTGAACCCAGTCTCCTGGACCATTTCTGAACTCCAACCATTATGCCAATGGGCCAGTGTGTATATATATATATATATATATATATATATATATATATATATATATATATATAGTAGCCATGGTCATGAATATTCTATGGAATCCATGCATAATAATTGCAAGAATTTAAACAATGAATAACATTCTGGCATAAAGCATTGTCAATTTCTATTTTAAAATTAGAATTAATTGCAACACATATAGCTAACAAAATAAATTATATATATATATATATATATATATATATATATATATATATATATATATATAATTGAAATTTAATGAAGTGTCTTTAATCGGTAAAATCTTTACTGTGCACAATGCACCAAATGCAGAGTCATATCACAATATATTTTAAGTGAGTAATTACTACAATATAAAACAGGATAAAAACTTACAATTCAGAGTTTCACTCTTTCTATCATCAGGTGAGCTAGTATTGAACATGTCCAATTTTTTCAACTGAACTAATATGCACTCTTTTCTTTTATACTCTTTTTGAGTCACATAACTAATATGTTTATAGCATATTATACTTATCTATATGCACTATAATGGTGAAAGTTCCATAGCATCCATGTATAATAATTGTAAGAATTTAACAATAAACAATATTCTGGGATAAGTAAAGTAAAGTTGGTGACCGTAGTCGAGGGCGACCTGAAGGCTCCCTTTTCAATATCTACTACACCTAGGTGTAGGGGAAGGCGCTACTCCTTTCCCTGGATTGCTCCACTTTACTCTTGATACGTACCTTATATTGCTGAGTGTTAAGCAAGGAGGTATCATGTACTATTTTTAAAGTCTTTGGTATGACACGACCTTGGACTGAACCCCAGTTTCCTGGACCATTGACGAACCCTCTACCTAATAGACCAAAAGCATTGTCAATTTCTGTTTTAAAATTTGAATTGATTACAACACATATACTTAACAAAATAAATGAACTATAACCCTACAATAATGAAAAAAAAATGTTTTTTTAGAAAAACCTTGGTGAACTTCATAGGTGAGTAGTTTGAGTTAATAAGGTTAAAGTTGTAAGTTCATAAGACAATGTACATCATTGCAGCTGAGAATTATTGTAAATGCTATAAAAAAAAAAAGCAATTGTTTCTTAAAGAAGAAAATAAAGTTAATAATAAATCATAATTGCCCGTGGTGTAATGGTTATTGTCGTAGGAAATGGACACGGTGACATGAGTTCAAATCCTGGACGAGACTGATTGCGTTTGACATAGCACTAATACCCTTGGGAAAGGTATGAATCCAACTATTCTCCCTCCAGCTATGGGTAAATAGTAGGACAGGCTGGGTTCTTCAGCCTTGGTTAGGCAACTAGTCTAGGAGAAGGAAAACTCTGAATTGAAACCTGTTAAACTCCACTTAAAAACTGGCCCTGTGTCTTATCCTGCCCGAGCGGAGGGGTTGGTAAATATGATGAATCATAATTATTTATTTTTCAATCTTACTTTTTTCTGACTTTTCTATTTTTAAATAAGGGATTTTTAAATGCAAAAGATGGAAGTTTGTTAGCTCCAGCATGATAAACATTGCTGCCTAGTCCTAGGTGTATTGCAGGCTCCTCAAAAACTTATCCAAAGAGAAAGGAGCAGTTGTTTTGGCAAAAGGATTTTATATAGAACTTGTACGCAGACAAATAAACAAACTGATACAGTAACTATATATATTTTGATACTGTATGAGGCTTGTTCAGAAAGTTCTAAGCCTCACCAAAAAGGATTCCTATAGTCAGAAGTGTCCCAGAAATATCCACCCTTTTCAACTTGTACTCTGACGTCAGCATTTTTGTGGACATCTTGCTCATCTTCAAATTCTCAGTTAAAAATGTTAAGCTATGGCTCTTCTCTCTGGCTGAGGCTTAGAACTTTTTAAATAATCCTCTGTGTGTATGTGTCTGTGTGTGATACTTTTCATTGAGTGCACACTGAACTAAGGTAAAAGTGCTGGAGAACAACATCTTGATTTAAGGTAGAGTGTACATATCATCTGATCTGAGGAAGAAGTACCAATCTGTATATGAATAATCCCATTGTTTTTTATGGGTACAATTCTTGTATGATATATTATAATAAAAATCAGCACATTTGTTGCCAATATATTTTATTGATCTTTTATAATATTCTCTTTTCATGCCAATTTTGTGGTGGTAACCAATCTATCACATTACAATGACTCGACATTTCAACGAATTATTTCATTATCTAAATATTGATATTTTATCCAAATGCCACTGTAAGTAATTGGCAAGCATCTGAAGTCTATTTGGAATATTCATAAGGTAATGTAAAAAAAAATCATTTATATGTGGACTATTATTGAAATATCATTTGGTTTCATGCTAAAGTTTTATGTTCAAAACATTTACTTAATATCAAAATAAGAAATTTGATTGGTATTATTATTATTATCTCACTCCCTGCAAGTTTTTCACACCAGTTTTAACTGGTCATCTTTCACTAGTGTCTGAATGACAACAGGTCTCCACAGGTTCCCAGGACTCTTCTCAGTATTCTAGCTGATCTTAATGCTGTGGTCTATATGGTCTCAATTCTTCCTCTAATTTTCAATTGCTCCAGTCTTCTTTCCAAGCTTTTGGGGACTGTTCAAAGTGTGCCAATTACAATTGGTATCACTATCACCTTCATTTTCCAGAGTGTTTTCAGCTCTCTTGCAAAATCTAAGTATCTGTCTATCTTTTCCCTTTTTTTCATTTTCATACTGTGGTCTGCTAGAACAGTAAAATCCATTTGATGACAAGTACAATAAATACAAGGAGTACAATAACACTGTTGAATAGAGCAAGTTTTCAGCTACAAAAAATATTTTTTTCAGAATCAATTAAATATGCCTGAGCAAAATGTTAATGAAAGCTCTATAAAAAAATTATCCAACGTATTTTTGGATTGTTTTTTTCCAGTTTGAATACTTACAACCAGCACTGGTCATTATCAAGAACATAATTGACTATTGTGCTGTGTTTGAAATTGTGATGATCACTGGTGAAAATGTATTACTACTAGTGGTGACTTAGAGCAAAAATAGTATTTTGTAGCTGAAAACTTGCTCTATCCAACTGTGTTATTTTGTCACACGTATTTGTTATAGTTTCTATGTAAATAAATAGGAGGCTTTACTTCTCGATTGTCCCTTGTATGTGTGAGTATATAGATATTAAATAGAATTATTAGTGTTAAATAGTAATACTTGAGTACCAGACATTGGCATAATGTTAGTGTTCACCAATGGCTGGGGAAACCTGGGTTCAGTCCGAGGTCAAGTCATACCAAAGACTCAAAAAATTGGTACTTAACACTCAGCATTATAAGGTATGGATCAAGGGTAAAGTTGGTCAATCCAGGGAAAGGAGTAGCACCCTCCCCTACACTTTGGTGTTGTAGCTATTGAAAAGGGAGCCTTCAGGTTACCCTTGACTATGATTGCCAACTTTACTTAGTAATACTTGAAACCATTTAACTGTGTGTGAATAAACAAACTCTAACTCATTTAAAAATAGTTACCCACAAACTATTCACTGAAAAAAAATCATATATAAACAGGATCTGGCATTAAATAACCTTCAAAGGTTTATATGCCATTAAACAAACAAATCAAATCAAAACTATATATATATATATATATATATATATATATATATAGTTAATTCTTATAACTATTCCATAATTCTGATGGTATGAAAAATACCCAGATGATACAATATGCAAATAAAAAAATATTACACAGACTGATATGGAAGAAAATAATGGATAGTAATCCGACAATTTGTCAAGAAAAATTGACAACAATTAATCCAATAGAAAGTGGGGATTTATAGAGAAACAAAGTCAGTCGACACTATAGCGTTTTGGTTCTGCTGAACGATCATCAGGACTATGAGTGGTTTATCACACCTACCTAAATGTCTAGCGTTTTTTCATTCATCTCAACATTTTCTTGGATTGCATAGGTCTGTGCCTTAAGGCTCATATTCATATTTTAGGATTTTCCTTGGCATATATATAAATATTAAAAAAAACAAAACAATAAAAAACAAAACAGATTTATATGATTTGAATTTCGTCAAAAACGAGGAATGATTCGAAATCTCGTGATGAACTAACGGAAAGTGGATTATGCACAATGTTTCTAATATCAGGTGATGTATTTTAAAGAAATGAATGCTGATTCATTGATCAAACGGCCAATTTTTCTTGTTATAAACAGCCAACTTTTCTTGTACAACTTTTCCAAATTTTTATATATTTTTACACTTTTTATACATCCATCTACACTTAACATCACTAATAAACCCCTCACAGTCCTGATGATGGTTCAGCAGAACCGAAATGCTATAGTGTCGACTGACTTTGTTTCTCTATAAATCCCCACTCTCTATTGGATTACTTGTTGTCAATTTTTCTTCACAGACTGATATCTAGGAAAAAAATTCCACAAAAATAAGAAAAGACTAAAAACATATGTACTACATGAAAATAATCAACCAATAACGCATACCTTGCCAAAAGAAAAAACACAGATAGAATTCCTTAAGCTAAACATAAGAGTGCTCAATACATTAAGTAGAGCGAAATATTGAATGCCTACAGAGTCAGAAAAACTCTACCTAGGTTTCACCTAACCAACTCAACTGGATGATTCTGACCAAAGAACAGTTGGACTAAAACTACATTTCATTGATTAAAAAAACTGCTAGAAATAATGAAATTAGCATAAAATAAATAGATAAATAATATATATATATATATATATATATATATATATATATATATATGCACAAAAAATATGAAAAAACACAAGGTCTTAAGAGGATGATTTTATTAATAGCTTGCCAACTTTAAACATTTCATTTTTTAAACCTTCATCAGGATGTATGAATTTTTTAAATGAAATGAAAAGATGAGAAAATTTTAAACATTCTATTTTCATTGATGGTGCTCGGTTTCAAATTTGATTTCAAATTTATGTAATGTATAAATTTATGTAATGTATAAAGTAAAAATTTATCTGATGTATAAAATAAATTTTTAAACACAAATTACATCACACAAATTTGAAACTGAATGCTACCAATGGAAATTGAATGTTTAAGACTTTCTCATCTTTTAATTTCATTTATAAAATTCATACGCCCTGACGAAGGCTTAAAAACTGAAATGTTTAATATTGTCAAATAATTCAACTATAAACAAATTCATCCACTGAAGACTGTGCTTTTTTCATATTTGTACTTTTTCTTAAAGTCAGATTTATTTCCAGTTTTCTCATATATATATATATATATATATATATATATATATATATACAATGCCTACTATACAACAACATAGAACCCAAAATTGAGAAGATACTTAAGAAGAACCAAAATGGCTTTCAGAGAAATCAATCCATGACATCACAAATTTTGACTATCCATTGAATTCTAGAAGGTGTATGTGCAAAAAAAAAACCTGGAGGCAACTATATTATTTGTCAACTTCTCCAAGACATTTGACTCCATTCACAGAGGGAAGATGGAGCAAATACTACTCACCTATGGCCTACTCAAAGAAACCATTGCCACCATCATGATGCTATATAAAAACCCAAAAATAGAGTCTGCTCTCCAGATGGAGACACAGACTACTTTGACATTGTAGCTGGTGTACTACAAGAAGACATAAGCCCCATACCTGTTTATCATCTGCTAAAACTATGTGCATCTATTGATTTATTGAAAGATCAAAGTTTCAAACTGGCAAAGGAAAGAAGCAGAAGATACCTCCCACAAACTATTATGAAACACGGACTTCGCTGATGACATAGTGCTTCTAGCAAATACACCCGTCCAAGCTGAAACCCTGCTACATAGTCTGGAGTGAGCAGCTGGTGGCATGGGCTTCCATATCAACACAGACAAGACAGAATACATATGTTTTAATCAAAGAGGCGACATCTCCACCTTAAAGGATGAGCCTTTGAAACTAGTGGACAAGTTCACCTACCTAGGAAGCAGTGTCTTATCAACTGAGAAAGACATCAACATGTGACTAGCAAAGGCATGGACAGCTATTGATAGACTATTGGTCATATGAAAGTCAGACCTGACTGATAAAATAAAACGCAATTTTTTCCAAGCAGCAGTCATCTCGATACTGCTATATGGATGCACTATATGGACACTAACTAAATGTATGGAGAAAAAGCTTAATGGCAATTACACAAGAATGCTGCAAACACTATTGAACAAGTCCAGGAGGCAACACCCCACAAAACAGCAGCTATACGGCCACCCACCACCCATCATGAAAACTATCAAAGTTAGACAAACCAGATATACTGGACACTGCTGGAGAAGTAAGGACGACCTCATAAATGATATACTCCTGTGGACCCCATCATATGGACGAGCAAAGGTAGGATGATCAGCTAGAACCTATATACAACAGCTCTGTGCCAATACAGGATATGGCCTTGAAAACCTCCCAGGAGTAATGGATGATAGAGTCGGGTAGCAAGAGAGAATCAGGGAGATCTGTGCTGGCAGCACGACATGATGACATATATGTATATGTATCAATGCCTGCAGTGTCAGAAAAAAATTTACAATATAAACAGTAAATTGTATAATAAATTCACTAAGTGTTAACTTAAAAAAAACACTTTATTTGCTGTCCCAAAACTATAACATTTTGGCAGATTCCTCCAACTTGATGGTATTGAAACTATAATATGTCATCATCTCAGTAGAATGAAAAAAAAAATTATCAACTATACCTATAGGGATATGAATAAAAATAAATTTCATTAATACTTTGTTTTCTGTAAAATTGATTTCTAATGTCTGGACAGAAGCAATCTGAGTTGGTTATATGTCCAATTTAAATCTAGAAGCAGTTTTGAATTAATATTGTTCTGGGATGATAGTGATTATTGTTTATCAAATAAGTGATGTAATTTAATGCTTAAAGATTATAGTTTTATGTCTAAGTGAATGAATACTTATTAGTATGAATCAATATTTGATAAATATTTTCATTCCCAAAATTTATAACAGCTAATGTTATAGAAATGTACTTGAATCTGCTTGTTCTTTTTATGAGCAATTATAACATGGGATTGATAAGTTTTTAGACCAAGTTCATGACTTGGTTTTATGAATGAAGATTAAGAAGGTGGTCCAGATTGACTGCAGGCATGTTAATGACTTATAAGGTTATTTGAACAAGCAGGCAAGGTTATTGTTAAGGTAATTTTCCCATGAACTTTCCCAGCTATAGATAGCAGCAGGTACTGCTCTTAGGCAGTAGGTAGTATTCCAGCAGAGAGCCCAAGCAATCAGACCAAAACAGTCCCACTGGTAACCCTCTCATTTGTATATATTATATTTCTGTTCTTTGTTAATATATTTGTTTAACTCTATTTCTTTCTTGTGTCTTTATTTTTGACCCCTAACAAGGCTACGGCATTTACAGTGACTGCAGCTGAAAGTCTGGTCAAGGTTTGATGGTATAGTGTTGTGATTCTTCCTCCAGTACCTTTTGTTCTTGAGGGTGGCTCTGCAGGTGTATTTAATGGAAGAGACATCATGGTTAATTGTGAGATATCAAGCATCATAGTTCTCAACTAGGGTGGATCATTAGTGATGGTCGAGGTGACAGTTACCAAGGGATTTTTAAGCAGTCCTTATATTGCTTTTTTGGTACCCCTCAGTTGCAATGGCTAATGGATAGTTTGCCATCTTTGGCAAGTGATGATACTTCATCCTGGATATATGTCCTGCTCAGTATAGCTGGGACTTCAGTAGCATGGCCTCTATGCTGATGTTCTTCACCTTTTCAAGGCCTTCAATATAGGTGATGAATTAATTCCTGTGGATGTTGAGGATAATGTGGAGACACTGCTGGTGGAATTGCTTGAGGAGACATAGGTGGTAACAATAAGTGACCCACAACTCTGTGCCATATAGGAGGGTAGCTAAGACTATGGCTCTACACATGGATCTTTGTGCCTTTCTTCGGTTGTCTGTTTTACTACCTGTGTTTATACAGTCTGCCAATGTAGCCTGAGTTACAGAGACACTAATTACACAGTTCTGAATAAGTTTATGTACAGCACAACTCCTTGAACAGATACACAGAAAATTTAAAGATCATAACTTTTATTTTTTGTTTTAGAAAATTGAAACTTAAGAGTCCGCATTTATTGAGAAAGTTGACAATGATAGTCATTCAGTTACCCATGTTTTAACCAAGCTGTTGGAAGGTGCATACTTCTTTAGGGTCATCACCATATCCTTCTGGGTCTTATTAGATAATATATATCCCAGTCAGCTGAGGCTGTAGAATACACTGACTGCATCTCTGCAGAGGGGTACGACCCCCCACCATCAGTGTCTGGGATATGACAGTAAACCATCTGAGGGCAAGGCTTAGAGATTTGGGGAATATGGAGTACCTCTTCATTGCTTCAAGGTCCACTCTGACCCAGTGTGGTAGCACCTGATAAGATCTTATCTATGTGTCAAATAGAACAAACAATGTGTGCAAACAAATGACTAATGTTAAATTGTGACTGTTATATAGCAGTACTTGAAATCATTTAACTGTGAGCAAAATAGAACTCAGGCTTGTTCAAGAATGTTATCTACAAAATGTGTTTACAAATCATATATATATTTATATATATTATGTATAAACAGGATTTGGCATTAAATAACCTACAATGGTTAATATGCCATAAAATCAAACCAAACAACCAATCATTAGATAAAAATCCCTTGATGCTAAATTGGTGCATCTGGTTGGTATGGCTTAGAATATGCCAACTGTATCTGCAACAAACCTCCTCAAAAACGGGACGTAGGTATGACACTAAACCACATCCAGTGGTAAGGCTCCAATTCAAGAACTATGGCGAATATAGAGTACTCTTTCATTGCTATTACTCCCAGGTTCACTCTGACCAGAGTATTAGTACCTATGAGGGCCTCCTTTGGCAAAAAATTATTACTATTTGATAGGAATACTTGAAATCAGGTGTCATTATCTGTAATAGATCAGAATATTTGAAACCTTACAATTGTGTTCAAAACTATAATTGTTTACAAATGATCATTTTCATGAGTGACTTGAAATCATACCTTAGCTTGAAAATAAAAGCAACTCAGGCATTAAATAACACAGTAAGGGTTGACATGCCATAAAAACAACTACTAACCAAGATAGTGTATGTGATAACATAATAGCCAAAATTATGTGTACATTTTCTCAGCAATTGCTGAGTCTGGCTCAGTTTTTCAATTTTCTAAAGCAGAAAAATTAAAACAGTGTTGAACTTAAAATTTTCCTAATAGTGTGTATTACAATATTTCTACTTTTTGCAATAACTATTAATGTTTATATATATATATATATATATATATATATATATATAAGCATGTTTGATGAAATAATAAAGACACATTTTGTCTATATGATTTTTTGGGGATCCTTTCAAGTTTCCTGACAAGGGTTTTGGTTTTAGGTTGGAGTTGGTAGATGGATTTACCAAACAGGAATAATGCTACAAGATTTTTAATTGAAGAGTGCAACATGTTTGTGTATGTGTGTATAAATATATATTTATATGTGTGTGTGTGTGTGTACATATATATATATATATATATGTGTGTGTGTGTGTGAGTGTGTGCAGAGATGTATGTTTCTACTTATGTAAGAGAAAGATAAAAATAAGAGTATTTTAAAGTGTGTGTGTGTAGTTGGGCAGCAGTCCTTCATTTAAGCAGGTCTGATTGAATAATAAAGACCCATGTTGTCTATATAATTTTATTAGGATCCTTTCAAACCAAAGCATTTGTCAGGAAACTTGAAAGAATCCTAATATAATTATATAGACAACCTGTGTCTTTATTATTTAATCAGGCCTGCATACATATATATATGGATGACTGTATGTACTCACACACACACACACACACACATATATATATATATATATATATATATATATGCTTATACTTTACATATATATATGTGTGTATGAGAATATTTTTTGATATATCAGTGTGTATGTTTCTTCAGGTGTCTATGGTTATATATATATATAACAATACAAAAAAAACAGCTGCAGTGCCATCAAGAAATCCTTCTTCAGGTGATGACCCTGGTGCACGTGTGGTTTTAATTTTCGTTTGATAATGTTTAGAAAGGAAGAAAATGATCTTGTCACTGAAAATTATGTGCTAAAAATTTCTCATGTCTGTTTATGACTAAAATTAACCCAACAATTTTTTTTATATTGGCTTATATTTCTTGATACTTGATTAAACCCGATAAAAAAACACAAAAAGAAACCCACCTGGAAAGACGCTTTTACATAATAATATTGGGTTAATTAATTCATTTGTTGCAAATGTGTTCAGTTCTTTACAGTTCACTGTTTATTTCTGACTTGTAAAAATTTTCTCATGTTAATTCATTTTCTGTGTGATTATTTCTTATAAAATCATACATAATTCTGATTAAGGTATTACTGTGAATATCTTTGGAGCATAAGCTAATTATGAATATATAATTGTTACTTTGTTTGCTGGTTTTAAGAAATCTCCAGTCTCAATGATCTGCTCCAATTTTGGCATGCAAAATTTTTTTTTAATTTGAAGAAAAATTAAATAAGATAAAAAGTAATTTTTGGCTTGTAGGGTACAATTTCCAAGACTTATTTTTAGGGAAAAAAATAGTATATTTGATTCTGAAAAACACAGTACCTATTCTGTGTAAGGTTATTTTTCACACCAAATATTTTGCAACATAATCTCTTTCTTTATGAATGCACTTAATTCAGTAGTGATTATTAATCATTGAATAATTGAAATTATCCAGCAAAACTTTAAGTTCAACATTCAACTAATTAACACACACATCATCATCATCATCATATCGTGCTGGTAGCACGGATATCCCTGACCCTCTCTCGCCACTCCTCCCTATCGTTCATCGCCCTAGGTAGGTCTTCAGGACAACATCCTGTATCCTCACATAGCTGCTGAATGTACGTTCGAGCTGGTCGCCCTGCTTTTGCGCGGCCATGTGTGGGGATCCATAAGAGTACATCTCTTATGAGTTCATCTCTGCTTCTTCAGCAGTGTCCTGCATGTCTGGTTCATCTAACTTGAATAGTTTTCGTGATAGGGGGCAGGTGGCCGTAAACACACAATAAATACTCATTTATAATCTCCTTCTTTGGGAGTACACTTAATTCAGTGGGGAATATTAATCCCATAGGGAAAGGTATGAATCCAATTATTCTCCCTCCAGCTATGGGTAAATAGTCGGGCAGACTGGGTTCTTCAGCCTTTGTGAGGCAAGTAGTCTAGGAGAAGGAAAACTCTGAATTCAAAACCTGGTAAACTCTGCTTAAAAATTGACCTTGTGCCCGAGCAGAGGGGTTGGTAAATATGATTAATCCCATAGATTAAACATTATGCAGTGAAAATTTCAGATCAAAATTCAGCTTATACCAACATATTAGGATACAGACTTATTGATTCATCCTTATAAATAATCCATTTACTTACTTGAAAGCTTTTCCTGTAGCCAAGACTTAAAGTGCCAAAATCCTGATGGCATTTAAAAGACATCAAAATTGCTCTTTATATTTCTGCTGATCCAAAGATAAAAGAAAAAATAAAAAGTCATTTATTTATTATTGTTTCACTATTCCTTGAAACCCAAGTCACACAACTTAATTAGAAACTATCAAATATGTAGGTGTATGTGCATAGGTTAAAAAGCATGGGAAAATGAATTCAGTTTATTTGCTACAGAAAAGTTCACATATGCATATTTATATTGTTCTTGCACCTTTTCTATTTGGGTCTTAAATATTTAATTGAAAATGTAATCCGATGTATCTGCTTCTTCGAAATCAGTAAATACACTTTGAATTCTGTGGAATGACATTCACTTCTGTTTGAAACCATACAAAGGTAAGAAAAACATAAGTTGAACAAATCTTGGATTTTTATTTATTTATTTATTTTATATTCAGATAAGATTATTTTAGGTTTGCTTTATATTCTGATGTGTACAAAGTAATAAGTTTTATTTAAAATATACAAATTACCTCAGAATTACCTCCATCCCATAATAGTTGTCATATTTGCCATGGCTGTATTAACTATTAATCAAAATAAACACATGCCTAAATAATCAAAGAAAGAGATGGCTCCACTGAGGTTTTCCATCATTGAATTTACTACAGAACATATAGTGCAGCTTAACTAACAAAGGTCCACTCAAGGATCCCAACAAAATATATACTATACTGACCAAAAGTCTAAGACCATCCTGAATTGTTTATCTAAGTTATATAATAAATAGAGGTGCTCATGGTGTAATGGTTATTGTCGTAGGAAATGAACACGGCGACACAAGTTCAAATCCTGGACTAGACTGATTGCATTTCACATAGCACTAATAGCCTTGGGAAAGGTATGAATCCAATTATTCTCCCTCCAGCTATGGGTAAATAGTAGGGCAGATTAGGTTCTTCAGCCTTGGTAAGGCAACTAGTCTAGGGGAAGGAAAATTCTGAATTGAAACCTGTGAAACGCCACTTAAAAATTGACCTTGTGTCATATCCCGCCTGAGCAGAGGGGTTGGTAAATATGGTTATATAATAAAGGCTAATGTTGCAACTGATTGTAAAATTCAAAGTGAATTGCCTAAGAATAAGCAAGAGTTGTTTATATATTTACACACTGCTTGGGAATCATTTCCATGAATATATTTTTACAAGTTACTAGAAAAAATGCTAAGAATTTGTTCTGAAGTTAGAAATGCTTGTGGTGGATTCTTTGATGAAAGGAAAATATAAATTTACTTTAATGGAAATTGTAATTATTTTATATTCATTTTGATTTAAATTATTGCATGACTGCATGCAAGAATTGAAAAACGAAATTTATTTCTCTAAAGATATGAAACTTTATTCATTTTTAAGTTTAGAAGAAAAAAATCAATGTGGTCTCAAACTTTTGGTCAGTAATGTGTGTGTGTCTATATATATATATCATCATCATCAAGTCGTGCTGCCAGCACGGATATCCCTGACCCTCTCTTGCCACTTCTCCCTAATGGACCCCCCCATATGGCCAAGCAAAAGCATATCTATATATATATATATATATATGTGTGTGTGTGTGTGTACACAGCTTTTTCTTTAATTACTTTTCTCCTTGCATTTTATCTTTAGTAAAAATACAAATTATATATATTCATACACATGCACCAATTATATATCATAAACACTACAATTACATAAACATGTTTAAATCCAAACATTGATATTTAATAAATATATACCATTATATATATATATATATATATATATATATATATATATATATATATATATATATATATATAAGCATTGTTTTTATAATTAAGTCATCTTCATAATAATAGAAGATAATGATATACATTAATCTTGGGAATAAAACAAAATTAAAATCTGGTAACCAACCCACGTAGACCAAGGTGGCTTGTGTGATTGTTCTTTCAAAAATCAAAAAAATCTGCAGACTTTATATGTAGGGGTACCAAAATTGTCTAAGTGCTTAGGGCCTCCACAGAACTTTGCCCAGCACTGATATTTGCATATATATTTCATACACTGAATGTAACAACTATTATGGATCTGGGATACAATTAAATAGCTTTCTCCAGAAATGTAAATATCTTATCCATTTTTGTGAGAAAATTTTTTTCTACTTACAGTATATGTGGAATATGTCATCAACAAATACTGAATTTTCTAATGATGAAAAAATATTCTTTATCCATAAAAAATGGTAATACTTTAATTATCAAAAACAGTAATTTGAATTTAAAAAAAAACTGTAAATCCTAGAGTGAATTAAAAGTTCTGCAATATTTCAAGCTATCTGATTGACTCAAAAGTGTATTTAATTTTCACTGGTGATTTTTAGCAACTTGTATCTCCATGTTATATCATTAATTCAATACAACTTGTTCAATCATGACTGAATTGTTTATTCTTTATTTTCATGTATAACATATAAACATTAATTGTTTATTCTTTATTTTACACCTTTGATAATGAATGGTAAAAAGACGATAATTAGAACCATTTTATACTACATGTGGAAAAAAAGGACTGAGAGCAAGGGCAGCAACAAAAGAAATTAATGATATGGAAGGCTCCGGAAATGTCAACTAATAAGGGACACAAACAGAAAATGACACCAGAATCAAAGACAAACCAAGGTCAGAGAGATCTTCTGTTGTGGAAGATGAGGATTTGCTTGAAATAGTTGAACAACAGCCAAGCAAAATCTCTTGTTGGTAGAACTTGGTCCTTCACAAAGCACCATTAATTGACAACATCATAAGTAGTGAACAGACACTGAAATACTTGAAATATGAAATAACTTAAAATATTGCAGAACTTTTGACTCACCATTGTAATATGGTGCATCTAACAGTATCAAGGAATAATAACATGCCTGACCTGCTGTGTGGATACCAAAAGACTGAAAAAAAGTGTTCCAGGGATCTTCCAGGCTGTACTATTCTATATATAAATTATCCACTGTTATGATCAATTTTATTTTAGTAACTATGCCACCAAATTATTACAGCACTTAGAATATAGATTATTTAGATAAAAATAAAATCTATGCAAATATTATCCTGCAACCAATGTTTTGATTAAAACTGAATGTTAGAATGACTGTATATCAATTCAAAAAGGAGACTGTCTATCAAAGCTCAAGATGAGCAGTTCTGATTTGAGCTTGTGAATATATCTGAAAAATTTGATCATTCAATTATCTCATAGTTTTTTGCCTACACTATATTGAATTTTTTCATGATGAAAAGAAAATGTACTGTATCTATAAAACATTGAATGGATTTTTTTTTCTGATATCAGGGTGCTGTACCAAATAATTCCACTCAATGGCATCTCTCAAGGCAATAGGAAGTGGGGTTACTTGGTAGTGCTAGATGTAACAGGTTGTAATAGTTTACATGGTACCAGAAACAAAGAATGATTCCTGACATACTATAGAGATGTAAAGATGCAAAAAAAAAAAAATCAGGGTTCTTCTAAGCTGTACTCTTTTTTTATATAGATTTTCAACTAATCTGATCATTTTTAATTTGTCAGGTTGTAATGGTTTACTTGGTACCACTACCAAGAAATGATCCCTGACCTGAACAAATGTATAGATACCAATATACTAAAAAATGACTGATTATGCTGAGTTATATGGTACTAGTAGCCAGGAAGAATTCCTGACTCACTATATAGGTACTAATATACTAAAAAATTATGAGTTACAATGAGTTAAATGGTACCAGTATAAAGCAAGTATTTCTGACATGTCCTGACCTACTATATCAATACAAATATACTAAATCAAAGAAAAATTCAGGGGATCTTCCCAGCTATGCAGTTTTTTTATACAGATTTTCTACTATTTAAACCATTTTTAAATGGATAGGTTGTAATGGGTTACATGATATCAGCAGCTGGGAAAAATTCCTGACCTGACATATTATTACAGCACTTAACGTGTAGAATGTGGAAGCACAATGCATAATGGTCATTACCTTTGGAAATAGATACAGTGATCTGAGTTCAAATCCTGAATGAAGCAATTTGCATTTTAATTCCTGCTAATGACCTTGGGAAAGGCATGAATCCACTTGTTCTTCCCTTCAACTATGAGCAAAATGATAGAGCAGAGTGAGCTCTTAATGGTATGGAAAACAATATCAGAGAAGGAAAACTGAATTCAAATCAGGTGTATTCCACTAAAAAAATGACCCAGTGTCATATCACTTACAAATGAATCAAATTTCAGTATTAAATAAGCCATAAGGGGTTGATACACCATTTAAACTAAACAAACCAGATCAGAATAAATAATTATGGTTATAATCAAGTATTTATAAATTTAATCAAATTTTGGCATTAAATAACTCATAAGGAATTGATATGCCATTAAATATGTCAAACCAAACCAAATCAAATTTAGTTGTGATTATAATCAAACCTTTATAAATAAATCAAGTTTTAGCATTAAATAATCCATCAGGGGTTGAGATGCTATTAAATAATCCAAACTATAATAATACTAACCGAGCCATTGGCCTAATGAGTAGAGTATTTGCCAATGGTCTGAGTGACTGGGATTCAATCCCAGGTCGAGTCATACCAAAGATTCAAAAAATGGTACTTGATGCTGCCTTGCTTAACACTCAGCATTATAAGGTAAGGATCAAGGGTAAAATGGAACTATCCAGGGAAAGGAGTAGCACCCTCCCCTACACCTCGGTGGTCGCCAACTTTACTTGTTATTATTATACAATCATTCAATAAAAAGCTTCTTTTTTTTTCCTCCAAAATTTTATGCTTTCTTGTTCTTTGTATTGTACATAATCTTTCTGCTTCAACAGATGTGAGAATTTTTTTTTTTTTCATTTACTTATAAGATAAATATTACTTCTGAGAAGTAAATGTTTACATAGACATAGTGTAAAAAACATAATTGAATTGTGAAGGACCTTCAATGCTCCAGGAAAGTATGCCCTTACTTATTGCTTATTATGCTTTACCAATCTTATTATCATATCTACTACTATGAAACGCAATTCTGTATATTGTAGGAAACGTGAAATATTTTGAGCCTGACCAGGTAGACTCGTCTAGAAAGTAAGTATTTCTTTTCATACTTTTTTTTCTTGTGACCTTCATTTTTTGTTAATGTCATTTTAGCCTCTTACCAACAGATCTGCGGAAGGGGGAAGTCCCAATGATATAATGACTAATGTGCTTGACTGTGATACCATAGTGAGTTTGAACTTCAGATATACTATTATGTTCACTTTTAGACTAGTAACCTTGGGAAAGGTATGAACCCCCTTATTCCCCCAGCTATGCATTAAATAATGTCACTATGCCATTAAACAAAGAAACTGAACCCTACAGATCTGAGTGTACTTGCATTGGTGAAAAATGTGTCTATAAAGTCTACTATACTGTCTACTTTGGTTAAACTACATTCATAATTTGAAGAATTCTTGTTGCTTTTAATGTTCATAAATGCAAAGAATTCAGCATACAATTTTTAGCCAGTACTCAATTGGTAAGAGGTTTATCATTAACATTAGAGTAGATTTAACCTTTGTGTTTAAATGCATAATATATAATCATAAAGATAATACAGAGCAGATCTTCATAATTTCATATAGAAATGAAAGAAGAACAGGATCTGTATATAACTACATACCCTTCAAATGTCGTATTTGACACATGTTCAATTTAACAAGCAGGCCAATGTGCGTATGCATAGACAAGAGCAAAATTATCTACAACCTCAATGATATGTGTCACTCTGGTATCAGAAAAAAATGACTCTTCCTCTTTGGTGATTTTCTTTCTTTTTTTTTTTTTTGCCATGTCCTGTCTGAAAAAAGGAACATGACTGAGGGTGATGAACAGATATTACACTTTAATCCTATTCTAACAGCTAGGAAACTTAGTTGTTTCACATGTCTTTACTGGCTTGTCTCTTGCTTTCTGAGATACAGCAAAGCAAATTGTCTGAGCTTATTTCTATATTAATATATTTCTCCCAATAGTGGGGTCAGTAAATATTCATACAGTTTGAAAAATTGACTGTTTCACTCAATACCTTTTTCATTCACACTCTAAGTTCAAATTATATCACAACTAGAATATAATGATATATATATCATTAACAATGATATATACAAAATACTTTTTTTTTCAATATTGCTACATAAGCCCTTCAATAATAAACATACTTCCTTCATATTTTATGTATATAACTGCCTACATTGTGTCTTTGTTGCAGCTGTAATATGAATATAGTAGAGCATGTATAAAGAAAGTTATTGAATAAAGCATTTTAATTTTATACCTAACTACAGTATATACACTTGCTTCCTGGTCCCCTAAAACATATTGACTATAATGTTAAAAATTATCTTTCTACCTATGGATCTGTAAATTAGAATGAATAATCTGTAAGTCTGTTTTTTAATGATAGTTAACCCAAAAGACTGAATTCATTGGACTATTTACCACAGTAAATATTGGAATGTTTTGTCGTGAGGAAGATATTTTGGTTAAATCCTCACTCATCAAGGACCAATATTATCATTAGCATATCCATGATATATTAAATTAAACACAACAAAGAAAAGACAAGATAAACTAATTTGTACATAAGAACATTTAATATTTCATACACACAATGTACTTACAAGTGGTATTAAAAATAACGAATACACAAATGTTTCCAACTTCTTGAACTATGTACATATTATTCCCTGAACAAGCAGTATGTATAAGGGATACAAAATAAAAAAGGCTTACTTGACAATTATAAGTAATATAGCTATGTGGCTTTACTTTTTCCTGGCAAGGATCTGAGACCACATCTCTTCTGTTCAAAGAATAGACACAAAAAGAGATTGAAGATACATTTCTGGAACAGATCTCCAACTAGAAATACAAATTATCTCAGGGAGATAATTATTTATTGTATCTTTATATCAGTATTTAGCCAGAGATAAAATTTACCATAGCCAGTATTTAAGCCAGAGATAGGATTTTATTGCTTTTTTCTGGGTCAGGGTATTACAGGATGTACAAGATAATAAAATAAAATCCACTTGAGAACAACAACTCTACAGAAGAAGATAGATATTTTTTCTCAATGAACATTATTGAAAATTAACCCTTTGAACCTGTGACACTGATATACAGGTGTTACTTTTATTTTCACCCTCATTGTAGTTCTGGTTTACCAGTGTGGATATCATGCTCAAATAGCATAGGGTAAATTTAGGCTCACAAGCTCAGGGTTCAAAGGGTTATGAATAATGTATGTTTTCATCAAAGATGCTAGCAGAGTGCATGGAAATACATTTTTAAAAAAAAGAGAAAATTTTTTAATGAAATAATTCTTATAAATACTACAGCATAAAAACTTGGAATTGTTTCTCTAAGTTCATAATAAAGGGTAATTTTGCAATTGATCATAATGTTTGAAGTGGACTGCCTAAGAATAAGCAAAAATGGTGATACATTTATATACTGCTTGGGAATCACTTCCACAGGTTGCTAAAAAGGATGTTAAGAATTTGCTCTGCAGTAATAGATGCTCATGGTGGATTCTTTAGTGAAAAAAAAATTTGCTTTGATTAAAGTTATGATTAGTTTATATTCATATTGATTTAAGTTATTGCATAATTGCATGCAAAGATTGAAAAATAAATTTATTTCTTTAAAGATATGAAACTTGATTCATTTTTTTAATTTTAAAGAAAAAATCAATGCGGTCCCAAACTTTTAAGCTGCAGTACGTATATTTTAAAATTCTATAAATTCATAAATTTGAATATATCAATGTGACAAAAACAAATTTTAAACAAAGAAAAATCATAATTAGTTTCTAAGAGCCTCTTTTTATAAATTTATTCTTTTTCCATTTTTTGCACCTAATTAGAATTGATGTATGCTAGAAGAAAAACGTTCTTTATAAACTTACTGGGGAAAAAGAAAGGCAAAAATTGGTGTCTTTCTTAAGGGTAAATTTCCCTCGGTATTGTTCAGTGTTACAATTAAAGAAGCAGTGAAAATGTGGTATTTTGAGCAAGCCTCTTTTTCACTGGTTACTTGTGAACATCCAATATACAAGTAAAAAACATGAATCTGACATTATCTGCCTCACCATTTATAGGAGCAAAAAGTGTTTTTGTATTTCATGTTCAAGTTTCTTCTAAAAATGAAATGCTAATTAAATTCCTTCATTCCTTCTTGAGAGAGAGTCCCCATGGTGTCATAACAAATGCACTGGACTGTAGACATGGTTATGAGTTTTAACTCAAGTCATGCTCTTACATTCTTCATTTTTGGACTAATACTCTTGGAAAAGGTATGAACCCTCTTATCCTTCCAGTTATGAGTTAAATAAAGAATGGCTTTGGCATTAAATAATCCATGAAAGTTGATATGCGATTAAACAAAGAAACTAAACCAATCATTCCTTCCTGAACATGTAAAGTCTTTTTTTACTGCTTATTCCTTAACATCCAACATACATCTGACCATTTAAAAAAGCAAACAAAAATGTGGATCTAATCTCATCCATCCTACCATTTAGATCAATAAACATTTTTGTACTCTATATCAATGGCTCTGTTTCACTCGGTTATGCTAAAATTTGCATAATTTGCCATCTGATGTCTTCCAGGGACCTCAAATGGCCTCCTGGGTCATTTGAGGTCATTGAAAGTCATTTTTATGGTCAGGAAGCCTAAGAGCAAATCAATATTCATGCAAAACATCAGGCATCTATGGTTTTCCATTTGGCTACGATCCTTGGCCAGACACACAAACATATAAATGTACAAAATTCAGCAAAGTAGTATAGATAAAAACTGTTAATGAATAAAGTACTGTTCAAAATTATAAATTATGTAATTTTAAATACTTTTCCAGAATATTGTACTGAGGAAATGTACAAAAAAATTATATAAAAACATAATTACATTCACCTTCCAGATAAGAGTAAATTCAGTCACTATCTTCATTTTTTTTATTGAACATTTACATTAAAAAATATCTTCAGTTCACAACAATTTACTCCCCTACCATAGTCTTTTAGTCTTTCTTTACCCTTAAAACTAAGATGACAGCAACTTCCAGCTAATTGCTAATATATAATTTTTGGAGTAAAATGTAACTGTTCACTAAAAGAAGAAAATAAAGGAAATGAGTGAAACTTATTTGGATCTGGCTGATGAATATAAGTTTTACATTTTCAATAATTTTTTTTTTGTATATTACTGCTGACATCACCTCAGTGCTACAGTTGGATATTCTGGAAGATACATTATTATTGTATTGTTTAGATTAAAAAAATCATAGAAGAAATAGGAAATTAAAGAAATATTAAAGGCAACCCAGACAATGGTACCATGGAAAAAGCTAGAATACTAAGGAGAGTGTTAAAGTATTTTGGAGATTTGATGTTAGTCAATATCCAGTGTAATTCATCTGCTGAAGTGAAAATAATAATAATATCATCTAATCTCAGCTAGAAACCAGTGTTGATTAACAAGAAGTTGTCTAATGGATTTTGTCATTCTGGCAGACCACAAAGGGAAATAAAAGAAATCAAAAAGATAAATAAATACTTGGACCTTGCCAGAGAATTTTAAAAATTGTAGAACATAAGGTTGACAGCAATACCAATTGTGAATGGTGTGCTTAAAACAATCCCTAAAGGCTTGGGAAAATGGCTGGAAGAACTGGAAATCAGAAGAAAAATTGAGACCATCCAGACCACATCATTGTTAAGTTTGGCGAGAATACTGAGAAGAGTCCTGAAGACTTGAGGTCACTCTGACTTCAGTAAAAGTCCACTAAGCAACACCGGTGTGAAAAATTCACATCATAATAATCACATGAAATGATCTGGACATGGTTTTGAAAAGAAAACCTAGAGAGAGAAATGGAATCATTATTAATAGCAGCTCCAAATCAGATATAAGAACTATGAAGCTAGAATCAATAGGACACAAGAGAATAGTAAATGTTGACTATATGGATAAAGAAATGAAACTGTAAACCACATAATAACTGAATGCAGTAAACTAGGAGAGAAAAAGTACAAGAGCTGGTATATAACTGAGTGGAGAATATGAACCACTGGGAACTGCTCAAGCAAGCAATTAAAATTTGACCTTTCAGAGAAATAGTACTCTTATATGCACAAATCAGAAACTGTTCTAGAGAATAAGATTCACAAAATTCTCTGGGGCTTTGATATAAAACAAAAAAAAGGATCACCTAATCCTGACTTAGTTGTGATAAGCAAGAAGAAATAAGCATGTCAGCTAGTAGATGTTATCATTGCAGTGGATCGCAAAAATTAAAATAAAAGAAAGTGAAATATCAAAGAAATATCAGTAGTTTGCCAGAGGATTATAAAAGTTGCGGAATATGAAGGTGAGAGTGATACAAATTATAATCAGTGTACTTTGAACAATCCCAAAGAACTTAGAAAAGAGAATGGGGAAACTGGAAATCCAAAGAAATCCTGCTCAGACAACAGCACTGCTAAGAAGAGCAAGAAAACAAGAATCCAAGAGAATTGAGGAGACTTGTCACTTGGACGCTGGTGAAATCTGGAAAACTTTAGGCAAACCTCACAAGAAGTAAAGTAATGAATAGAATATTAATAGCATGCTTACTAATGCAAAAAGAAATCAAAACAGAAGAAAATGCCTGAGTATTGAGATTTGCTGTTTCTCTATTTCCACTATTTTTTAAACTTCAGGTTTGTTGTATCATGGTAAGGAAGAGATACACTGTGAAATAGAGTTAATTATTTATTAACTGAAGTGGTACAGTCTGACAAGTATTATAAGTCTCACGCTGTGGTGTTACATCTGAAGTTGGTCTACTACTGACCTGAGATCTTTCAGAGCTCTCTGTCTCTCTGCTTCTTCATGTTTAAGAAACACAGCATCTTTAATAGTTCCATGACACCGGAAGTCACATGGTACGAGCCACTATACAACAAGGTTTTAAATTTTAAAGATGTAATCTGGAATTTCCATTAATCATACAGGTGATATTTAATATAAGACATGTGGTCTGCTAATTTTCCTTTCAGATAAAGGATTAGATGATGACTTTTTCACTGTTGAAATCATTCTGAAGAATAATTCATAATTTCTGTCCAAATTTCAAAGATGAAGAATTATCATTATCAGCTATTGATTTAGTCAAACTAGAATCCCCATCTTCATTGTCATATTCAAAACATTTCCATCTTTGTACCAAGCAGTCATTTTCAGGTACCTGTCAGTTTTGGTTATATTCTTGGGATATCCAACTGAACCACTTCATAACAGCATTCACTTAACTGACGCTAAGTTATTTTTAACTAGAACAGTTAGTGGAATATCTCATTCATAAGTTTAATGCCTGGTAGTTCTTGATCAAAGGCTTCTATATAGTTGCCATTTCTTTGCTTGATCAATTTAGAAGGTTATCAGAGCTTAACGTGTGCACTGATTCTATCAATTTATTCTCCATTGTTATTTATATTCAGGGTCTGGCAGAATGATTTTCTGGAATTAAAATTGCTGCTCCACAATGGTGAACAGGTGGGAGGTATGTCTTTGAGTAGCAGCCGTGCCATTTTAGTTCTCATCATGGCATAGAATGGTGAACATAGTGCATTTGTGATAAAAACCTATTCCCAGGATGCCTCATGGTAACATCCCATAGCTGACTCATTCACTAGATGTATTCCCTTGGGATTACTTCTGGCAATACCTGAAGGTTCAAGTCTTTTAAATATAGGTTACAGACAACTGATGAATTTTTAGACTTTATTTGTCATAAAATCACTGCAATTCCTAAGGCTACGACTAGGCAGATGCTGCAGAAGTAGGAGTGTATAGCTCATGAAGGTAAGGATTTGGAAAATATAATCTTTAAAGCAAAATGATGATAATAGCTAGACAAAATGGCAAATATTCTTCTTTCTTATAGAATCTGAATTGCCTTTTTTATTTACACTCCAAATCCAAGAGATCATTTTGCCAGGCTCTGTATTTAACTTAATTCTACAGTTGATCAACAATATTTGATTTCATAGTTTCTTCATAAATTGTGCCTTTTCAATGTTCTTCAAGCATTATTTTTAGTATATATACTTTTACTTTCAGTGGTGTGTTCTAAAAAATTTGCTGGTGTCAGCAAATAACCCTGTTATGATCCTAAACTAAAATGAATGTTTTAACTGAAGATATGAATAAGAAGTGGTAACATGAAATATTATTGTAACTTTCCATTTTAGATATAGTTGAATGGAATTTAAATGAAGGGTTCAAAAGGAATTTTCAGGTAAAAATATGATACACAATAAGTTTACTAAAATGTAATCAATGAGCAAGTTGTATCCATCAGCTTGATAACGAATCAAAAATAATTAACAGTAATTAAAGATTAAATTACTTCATTATTTCTGAAATGTCAACTAAATTTTTTGAGTGTTTGATTGTAAATCAATAACTTTTTCTTTAATACCCCTGAGAAAGGTAGTGAATCCTCCATCCTCTAAGCTATGCGTTAGATAGTATAACTGTTGTTCTTCTACAAGTATGGCTTTGGGATCAAATAACCCATGAAAGTTGAAATACCATTAAACAAAGAAACCAAACTAGATCTAAATACTTGAAGATATTTCTTATTTTGTACAGAATTATTTTTATTGTGTACCTTGTTTCTTAGGAATACATACCACTGATTATATGTGTTATGTATGTATAATGTGTGTGTGAGAGAGATGAAAAAGAAGTAGAAATGATAATTGTTTAAAAAGCATTCGATGAATCAAAAGTGCTCAAATGCTTGTCAGCAGAGCAGTATAAATGCTAAATAAAATTCTATTTTACTATTGTGATTTCGTTTTTAAAGAAAACATATTGAAACTAGTAGTCATAAGACAAAAGTAAGTAGGTGAGATGCCAATTCTTTTAGTATGTATATATACATATATATATGTGTGTATGTATGTGTGTGTGTGTGTAACCAAGCAAAAATGGTACATCATAGCAAGACTTTTATTAGAGCAATACAATTAGAATTCTCTAATTTCAAAAATCAACCAATTTCTAACCCAATTTAAAACTGAATGAAAATTTTGAAGGGTCCAAGTTCACACTGATCAATTTGATCTGATAGATTTTTCGATGGAAAGGAGATAACTGTGTTAATGGTAATTAGAATCACTCATTCTCTAAATAAAAGTATCAGTATCATTATAGACTGCTGTTCTAATGGGAATGAAGTAAGTTCATGGGTCATCTAGTGGTTTCTAAAGGCTTAATTAGATTTAAATAGCCTATATGACATCAGAATTTTCTTTAAATTTATTGGGGAATTAAATTTTTTAATTAAAATATGAAAAAATGAAATTTCACAAATGATTTGATAAAAAAAGATACTTTTTGTGTTTTATCTATTATAATTGTTAACATTTCTAATCTTTTTTCTTTGTTTTTTTCTTAATGCTCATCAGGAAAACTAGAAAAGGTGACTTTTTTTTCTTTGAAATGATTTTTGTTTTTCTTTACATGGTTTCCATTTGTTCATTGTTTCTTTATTTTAGTCCTTTGTTGCTTTCTTTTACGTTTTTCTATTCTTTATATTTTTATATATATCTTTTTATATGTATGTATGTGTGTGTGTATATATATATATATATATAATATTTTTTGTTGTACTATTCTTTATATTTCTATATATATATATATATATGTATATTAAATTTTTATATATATTATATTTTTGTTGTAGTATTCTTTATATTTATATATATATATATATATATATATATATATGTATATCATTTTGTATATATTTTTATATGTATCATTTTATATATGTGTTAATTTATATATATTAACTTTTTATTGTACTATTCTTTATTTTTTATATCAGTGCTTTAAAAATATTATCAGTATATTATCATCCAGATAACAAAATATTTCAATATTATTTTCATAATCTTAAATAAAACTTTGTGTATATATGTATATATATATATATATATATATATATATATATATATATATACTTTGTGTGTATTTAGATAGCAGATTTTCTTGTAAGCAAATTTTATTTAAAATGACAGACAATGGTTGTAACATTTAAAATATTTGGACAATTATTATATAGCTTTCATCCTCCTTGAGACATCTCACTAATGAACAAGTTAAGGCTAATAAAAAGTCAACTTCAAATTCTTGTCTGTCATCTATGTCAACAGCAGTTGTTCCCAACCAGTTTTGAACCATGCTCCATTTTAGTATTTCTAAAATTCTGTTGCTCCTCTGTAATATTTAATTCTTACATATTCATTAACTTGGTCTCTAAATAAGCCCCACCAAAATATTGCAAACCCCCACAGATGGAGTATGCACCCTATGTTGGGAATTACTAGTCTATAGTATGTATATATGTATGTATATATATGTGTGTGTGTATATTTTGTGGTGAAAAATTAAAAAGAGAATGATATTTTTTATTGAATTTTTTTTAGTAGCAATTAAAAAATCTTAAACAATTTATCTAGTGTGTTAAATAGTGTTATGAATATGTGAAATAGCCCAGTTAATTTCTTTCTGGGTTTGTCTGAGAACTTATAAAAATTGTTGTGTATAAATATTTATATAAGATATTTTGATAAAAGTTGATAATGACACTTTTGACTAGTCTTTATCTATTTTTGCAGTTTTGTTTATATTTTCTATTATGTTGTACAAATGTTGCAGTTAAAAATGTTATCAATTTCTTTTTTTTTTAATATTTAATATATGTAATTTTTATAAAGTTAGGAGAAGTGTTTTTTTAATTCTTTTTTCTAATTTGTGAAAATTATTGCATAAAAATACTCAAAAACAGATTCTATATCTTTGCCAATTCCAGGATATAATATGATTTAAACATCATTGATAAATGGTTAATTTATACTTTAACATATTAATCTGATATGTTTTTTTTTCTTTTTTTATAAGTAAATTTCATTCCCTTCATCAGTTCTTATTAATATCATTATTTAATAATTTATTATATATTTGGTCATCTAATCACTTTCTGCCTTCTAGTTTGTTTTTAAAATGAAAATTTTTCATAGATTGAATAATAATCAAATATGAGGATAAATCTATTCCAAATGATCTCTGATTGGCATCACTGCAAAGAAATATTTTATTCCTGATTTTCTCAGTTTATCTCTACTTTTTATAATAAAGGGTTCAGATGATGATATCTGACAAAGTAGTTAAGAAATTTGACTGAGAAATGAAAACCAGGTTGTTGAAATTAACAATTTATTCATACAATGACATATTTCACCTGTATGACTTCATTAGATACTATAGAATTGTTTTTAAAATGAAAATTTTTCATTGATGTAAATCACCATGGAACCCGTTGCTGAATGTTGGTTGCTTGGGAGATTTAAAATTTAAAATTTGAAAATTATTACCTTTTATGTTGTTCAAGGGTCACTTTATATTGACCAATTTTTCTGCCTCTGTTAACATGTATACTCATTTTGGCCTTAACTAATGACCTATATACCTTCTGACAATAAATAGATAATTCAACTAATTTTTGGTTTCTTATAATTGAAATATAAACTGGATTTATATTTTTGTTTAGATAGAAAATGATGTTACAATTCATGGAACATTTTACTAACAATAATAGACTGAGTATTTCCTAAACTAATTCTATCCATCTTTTATGATTGAAATATATACTAAACTTTTAATTCTATCAAAATAGAAAAATCTCCCGACCCCTAACTGAACTTTTAACTATAGACTAAATATCAACAATTCATTAAAGTAATTTTTGCTCTTTCCTCCTCTCTCTCTCTCTCTCTTGATATATACATATATATATATATATATATATATAAAAGAAATATTTTATTCCTGATTTTCTCAATTTATCTTTTCTTCTGATAATAAAGAGTTCAGATAATGATATCTGACAAAGTAGTTAAAAAATTTGACTGAGAAATGAAAGCCAGGTTGTTGAAATTAACAATTCATAAGATGTCATGTTTCACCTATTTGGTTTCATCATTTTTTAAATGTTTATTTTATCTTTATTTATGAAGTTAAAAATATGAAAAAAAATGGAATTTTTTTCCACCTCTCTGAACTCATGGAATTTTGTAAGTGATACTTTCTTATGTATCCTTTTTCAGTGAAACTTCGTCAAAATGGAATTATGGGAACCAAGATGGAAGAAGAAACATTGTGAAACCAAGTGAGCCCACGGGTACGCTACACCAAACATTTGTGACGCCCTGCCGCTCCCCCTCGGACAGATTAAATTGCGATCCCGTTCCCCCATCACTGCCTTCCAGACCACATTCGCCACCCTCATTATTGCGACCCTACATTGAACAGGACCAACGAACCATTCCTCACAGTGGTTATTTAAAACATTCGCCTTTTAATAATGGGGCTAAAGTCCGGCCGCTAGACAGACATTCTGACTTTAAGCCCCAAGGAACCCTGGTTCAACATTGTCCTGTCAACAACATGGTCCATTCAACAAGGCGGCAGTTACCTTCTCCTGGTCCCTTGTCACCCATTGGGCCCGGGATTGCCCGTACAAATAACATTCATACCCCTGTCTCACCCCATTTGCTACATTCGCACTCCCCTCTTAATTTGCATATTTCAAGAGCACAAATTTATAGGTCGCACAACCATGGTATTCCAGACGGTAGACAGAGTCACTATCGGCCGGCACACGGCCCAGTCACCCCTGCCACCACACTGGATAGTCACTCCCCTGGCACCCTTAGAAGTCGTACAGCATCACCACTTCGGACTACTACTTCACCAGTCAGGTCTATTGCTGTTGCTTACTCCCGTGGTATGCCACGCCATCCAACATCTCCACATTTATCCTCTAAAGCTTCATATCCCAAGACCTCTGAATTCTCACCCAGTTCACCCCAAATGTCTATGAATAAAACCTACCTTACAAGCAGCCCTGATGATACCACAGGTCTTTATCCATTCCAGATCAGCGATATCAGTTCTGTGCAACCTTCTTCGTTTTCGGAGAGGTCACGTGACCGAGGGTTTTCCTCTTTCAGTAGCCCCCAAGGAGGCCTTCCCATAAACCTCTCTGAACACGAACCCAGGTATACAAAAAGGGCTGTTAAGAAAACTGAAGATGGTGAAGAATTTGGGTACAGGGGGGCTGTGCCATTTCGAATACGAAGTATTCACCCCCAGCAACGAAACACAATTTCTTCTCACCCACGGGATGATGGTGGTGGTAGTGGTGGCCACAGTCATCACGCCCCAAAATACCTCTACCCTGGTAACAGAAGAAGCCCTAATAGGCATCATAATTATGAGGCACAAGCACAACCACCTCCTCCTTCTTCTCCTCCAGCACACAACCACCCTAACCACTATCACCCTAACCACCACCACCACCACCATCATAACCACTTACATTCATCTGTGGATCCCTTAGAAGGGGGAGAAAGTAGTGACAGCAGCAACCAACCATTTGGATATACACGGGAGAGATTTCAAAAAACAGTGGAGTGTGTACGCCAAGTTCCTGTGCACCGACAAAACCCTGATGAGGCTGCTGGCCTTCCGTATCATTTTCAGGCATCAGGGTCACAGCCTCCTTACAGGTCACTCCAACGTAATAATAATTCTAGAAAAGTTCCCCCTTCACATAGTTTTTACTCCCCTAGGGATTCTTTGTCTGCAAGTGGCTCGGGGCACTACCCTGCCCATTATTGTAGGAGTAAGCTCCATTTTACCAACAGTAAGGGTCACTCCCGTGAGGGCCCTCAGGAAGAAAGCCACACCAGCATGAGTAGCTCTGGTCGAGGAAGCATCCTTGGTCGGAGTCATTACCCAGATGTTGGTGGCCGTGCCAGCATTAAAGTGGACACACTGCCTGACTCCTACAGCAGTGGACTCGGTAGCCGAAGCACCTCTCACAGTGTTCCTTCCTCCTCTTGCGGTCAGCTAAGAGCTGGACCACCAATGGAGATCACCTCAGCCAGTTCACTGACTTTACCTCATGAATATGATGTCAGTATTGACTCATCCCCCTTTTTAGATGCTTCAACTTCAAACAGGCGCGATTTATCTGGAGATGAAAACTACGAATTTGACTCATTGAACATCCATGATGCTCAGGAGGTTGTGGGTCCCTCTTTCATTGGACCGAGGGCCAGTGCTGGCCACCCGTACTCAACACCTGATATGGTTTCTCCACCTGAACTTCTACTAAATGCCAAGGATTTATATTACAGCCTCTATCCCAAATCACGCAAACCCAGTCGCTATAGCAACTCTGAAAAACGTTTTGAGCGCCTGCGAGAGGAATATTATGAATATCGACGTAGACAGCTGCTCCATTCAAAGCCTCAAGTTCTTATATCCATGGACAGTGAGATGCTCTGAAAAGATTGTTGTGAAATGTTAATTATAGGGAAAAGAAAAAAATTTTAAATTAAAAAAAATGACTGAAGCAAAAATAAAAATAGTATATATATATATATATATATATATATATATATATATGATAATTTTTTGAACACATTCCCCCATGTTTTTTGGCGTATATTTGGATCAAAAACCTTTTTCTGCAGACAAACAAATTAAATCAATTTTTTTTCCTTTTTTGTTTTTCTTCCCCCTCCCTCTTCTTCCCATCAAACAATTAGAATAAACCCAGCTAAATCAAATGAAGGATTGAAATATGATGTTCTTTATTGCAATTCTTTGCTTTTCTGTTTTATATATTGTTTGTTTGTTTGTCCTTATCCAAGAATGAGTGTTGTTTTTGTTCACTCTGTGTAATTGGGGTAAGATTCACACTGTCTGTAGTCACCATAGCAACTATTGCCACAGGTTACCAGAAGTGTGCTGGACTTATCTAATGGCTGCACTATGTTCTTATTGATATTCATAAATCTTCCTTTCAAAAATGAGTAAAAAAAAATGTCTTTAATACTTGACACCATTTTTTTTTCTTTTTTTTGTTTCTCCCCAATTTTTAAATTCAATCCTGTAAATTAATTTAAAAAAAAAATCACACAATATGAATACTTACCATTTCCCCCCCCTGTTCTTTTTGCTGTTAAGTCAATCAATGGGATCCCAAAAAATTATTAACAAAAAAAAAAAAAAAATTAAACTCAAAGGAACAAATTTTGATTGCAGGAAATAAACATTAATTCTTCCTGAAATAATAAAAAAAAAATAAATAAATAAATAAAATAAAATTTTGTACTTAAATTTTTAACAAAAAAAATTTTTTTCTTTGTCAGACATTGATATGATGTATTACTTCAGAAACAATAAACTCCAAGAAGACTGTTATTGGTACATAGAACCAACTACTAGAAATATATGACCTGTCCTGTAATCTATGGTTTGGAAATTAAACAAAAAATCATGATTGTTTGAAAATAAAATTGTAAAAAAAAGTAAAAAAAAAAAAAATCATATATCTATTTAAAAAATTCAACATGTTTTAAAAAAAGTATTTAAAAAATAAAAAAACAAAAAACAAAAAAAATTAAAAAATAAAAACAAAAAAAAAACTTTCTCAGGCATTTTTATTCCGGAGAAAGAGCAAAGAAAATGAATGTTGGAAAGAAATCTATATTTCAATAATCATTTGATTCAGCTGCAAACTTTCTAACCTATTCTTTTGAGAAAAAAAGAATGAAAAAAGTGTACACACACTCACACACACACAAATATACACACACAACAAATAAAGACATGCACATACACTTAAATACAAACAATTGAGAATCTGTTTAGGAAAATTTTGTACTTGTCAGTGAAAGGCAAAGGTGTGTGCTCCTCCTCCTATTTCATAAAATACATATGTATTTTCTCATCATCAAAACTGTACTGTCATCTTAATCTACTCAGAGACCATTATGACTCTGTATAAAAAAAGACACATACACTCAAACATGAACAAACACACACACACACACACATATATATATATATATATACACACACACATCTTGATTACCTGGGCGAATTTCCATAACATTCTAATGAGGAAGAACGGCAGACAGAATCAGGTTGGAGGAACAGCAACAACACAGCATTTATTTTTATTTATTTATTTTTTTAAAAACTTCTTTTTATTTATTTATTCATTTATTTTACTGGCTTTTCTACACTATCTTTTTGTAAACTTCTAACCAGGTATATTTTTTATGTCAATTTGAAAAAAATTTTCTCTTTTTAGTTTATGCTATTTTATAATTCTTCTTTCACATTCTGTTGCTATCTTTGTCTGATTCTTTTTTAACTTTTTAAGTTTAATCAAGAAGAACTGCCTGGTTTTCAATAGCCCCTCCTTTTATGAAGGACAGCCATGCAGACTAAGCATAGTCCATAAACATTCCAGGTCTCTGGCCTCTTTTTTTCCTTTTTTTTTTTTTTGTCTTTTATGTATTTCGTAATCTTCCCATGGCTTCATTCATAGTGACCAGTGGTTCCTTTCTGAGAGAAAGATATATACTTAAATGAAGTATAACAATAGCCAACCTCTACTTTGTACATAGAAAGAAGAGAAACTTGTTTTTTTGTAACTAAGCTACTGTGATCATTAGTTTTCATGTCATCCTCATCATGATCATCATCATCATTATTACAATTATTATTTAATATTTATTATATATTTGGTCATCTAATCACTTTCTGCCTTCTAGTAATAGATCATAGATTAAATAATAATCAAATATGAGGATAAATCTATTCCAAATGATCTCTGATTGGCATCACTGCAAAGAAATATTTTATTCCTGATTTTCTCAGTTTATCTCTACTTTTTATAATAAAGAGTTCAGATAATGATATCTGACAAAGTAGTTAAGAAATTTGACTGAGAAATGAAAACCAGGTTGTTGAAATTAACAATTTATTCATACAATGACATATTTCACCTGTATGACTTCATTAGATACTATAGAATTGTTTTTAAAATGAAAATTTTTCATTGATGTAAATCACCATGGAACCCGTTGCTGAATGTTGGTTGCTTGGGAGATTTAAAATTTAAAATTTGAAAATTATTACCTTTTATGTTGTTCAAGGGTCACTTTATATTGACCAATTTTTCTGCCTCTGTTAACATGTATACTCATTTTGGCCTTAACTAATGACCTATATACCTTCTGACAATAAATAGATAATTCAACTAATTTTTGGTTTCTTATAATTGAAATATAAACTGGATTTATATTTTTGTTTAGATAGAAAATGATGTTACAATTCATGGAACATTTTACTAACAATAATAGACTGAGTATTTCCTAAACTAATTCTATCCATCTTTTATGATTGAAATATATACTAAACTTTTAATTCTATCAAAATAGAAAAATCTCCCGACCCCTAACTGAACTTTTAACTATAGACTAAATATCAACAATTCATTAAAGTAATTTTTGCTCTTTCCTCCTCTCTCTCTCTCTCTCTCTTGATATATATATATATATATACAATATTAGCTAGGTTGTCTGATGTTTTTCATATTGCTGGCCACAATGCTTTTCTATTTTGTGCTCAGTTTCACACTTCTCTATGTGGAGCTGAATCACTTGACAGTTTAATCTTCCAATCGTCATGGAGGTCTTCTCAGTGGTCATTTTTGGTTTCTTAACAACTGCATGGGCCCACCTGTTGTCTGTAAAGCTTGCAACATGTTCAGCCCTGTTGAACTTCTGCTTATCTGTCTCTCTCTCTTTATATATATATATATATATATATATGCGTGTGTGTATGTGTATTTGTATGTGAGTATATATATATATATATATATATATACACACTCATACATACATACTCAGAGAAAGAGATTCACTTGTCTACTCATTTCTATCTAATTTAATTTGCTCCTATCTAGCTAGCTAGCTAGCTATCTCTTTGAATTTTGACTTTTAATGGTCCGTATTAACTATTTGTTTAAATATCTTACTATCCTTAAATGATTTACTAAATGCCCCGTGTAAATCTTCAAACTCCAAAAAATTTGTCATTCTACCAATGGATCTTTAATGATCCCTAGTTTTTTATTTTTTTAAATTTTTAGTTAGTTACCTTTTAACAAAAATTAATTTTTATACCTCTTGAATATTATACAACAGATTGGGCACCAGCCTCGCGTAGTGTAATGGTAAGCAAGCTAGAGCTAGCAGACCATTGTTCGTGAGTTCAATTCTCACTGGATACCCTTACTTCTTGCCTTGTGCTAAACTCAGCTAAGTTTTAGTAAATGCCAAATCCATGCAAAAAAACTCCCAGTATTTTAAGTGATTGTTCTGTTTTATAACATGTGACCTCTTTTCTTTTCTTAAATGCCTTTAAAGAACAATCTCCTCATAGCTGTCACTCTGTATCATCTGATTAAATATCATTAATGCTTGATAACTGTTGATCAAATGTTCTTGGACAAAAATTAAAACAAACTAACAAAAACAGTTTCTCTTATATTTCTGTGTGATTTTTAAAAAAAAAAGCAGTATTTTTTAAATACATGTTCCTTATTTTTTGATTACATGGACAGAGGTGTGGGGTTCGATGGTATCCACCCTTCCTGGTGGCAAGCAACCAAAAATTTGCTAACCATCTGTGAAGACAAACCGGTGAGAAAAAGAAATGGTAAACACTGGCACAATGTATTTGTATAGCCATTCTGTGACATAAACCTTGTTATGATAAGTAATAAAACTGTAATTTCACCCCCATCCATTTTTCTCTCTCTATCTCTTTGCCTTTGCTATTCCACCCTCAGATAATATTTATCTTAATGTCCTCTACCCTGATATCACCCTCTCCACCCCAAGGTTTTACTTGTGGGTCCTCCTTACAAGGAGGGGCTATCACATGACCAGATTTGCTTGACATTTTTTTATAGCCTTTCTTAGCAGTGTAGTAACTTTGAGCCACTTTCAGGTACTGAATAGATATCTAGGCTATCTCCAAATGCGGGATTTAGAAAAGTATTGTTTGACCACTGACTTGTCTCGTTTTCTACCCTTTGCTATACAGAACTCTTTACTAAAAAGTTGCTGTTCCATTAGGCCTCTCAACTTGTCAGTGAGTTTGGTCTTTTGTAACAATGGTTGTGTCATATCGCAAAGAACTTTAGAGCCAAGGTTGTGTTGGATTTGGACTGATTCTATTCCTTTCTATGCTATTAAAAAAAAGAAACCAAAAAAAAAAAAACTAAACAGGTGACAGGTTATCTGACTGATGCAGTTTGTCTTTGGGAATGTCATTCATTAGAGATTAAATCAATCTTCTTGTCATTAAATACCAAAGCTAGACAATATGGCTGCAACGGTCCACTGGTTATATATTTACCAGTGTTAACCCCCAGAGATATAAACATTCTTCAAACACAACAGCCTTGGTATCAGTCAGCCACATCATGTTGCCATACCACAGACATTTTTATAGGTCTGTTGGATTGGTGGTGAAAAAATGGCTTCTTTTTTTTTCCAGCTTTTAGACACTTTGTTTATATCTCACCTAAACAAATTAACAAAATGAATGTTTTCTGAGATCCTTTTCTGTATTCAATAACACATATTTCTTATTTGGCCTCATCATGTTCCTCCTCCTACTTCTCCCTCTTTTCCTTCCTCATTCTTGTTGTTTTCTTTGTATTTATACATCAGAGAACAAATGGACTCATCATATGGCAGAGAAAGTCCCTGCTTTAGCACATCAATAATAATAACAACAAACAGTCCGAAAAAAAAGCAGAAAAACAAACTGTGTGGCCAATAGGGTTTTCATTTCTTCAGGGCTGTGATTGGTTAAAAATTTCCTTTTAGCCTTCGGTCTTCTTTGTACTAATTCAATGGACAGTTCTTCATCAAATTTTGGTTTTCCTTTCCAGATTATAATTTATTTAACAAACTCTTTGTAAGTCTATTTTTTTTAATTTGTTTCTTTTAAATTTTGTATCATTTTTTTTTGTTTTTATTTCCAAGGGGTATTTTCAAAACTTGGGGCACCTACATTTTTAAAGTTTTAATTTCTTAAGTTATCTGTCACTATTTTCAGTTGTCTCTTTAATTTTTTTACAGATTTATATTGTTTCTTAAAAATGGTCAATAATGATAACTTAAAAATTATTATTATTATTATTATTATTACTACTACTACTACTACCATCACTGTGTATAATATTGAACTTTTGGTCACTTACTGAGTGGCATTACCATGTTCACGGACATCCTTGGAGAAATAGCACCTCATAAGATACAGAAATGGAATTTCCCCATAATTTTGGACTTACATTGTTTTGTTAGACGTCACCTTAGGTTGTTGATGCAACGTTGAAATCAGATATTAAAGAAAAAAAAGATTTTGAAAAAATAAAATATATGAAAAATTTTAAAAAAATTTGGGAAAATGTTTGAAAAAATGATATATATATTATCCATTTTTCTTTTAATTTTTATTTATTTGTTGTTTTTTTTTTCCTACTTTTTTTTTTGTTTTTTCCTTCCTATACCCTACCCACTACTCTTCTTCCCTTTCTCTGTCTATCCCCCCTCCCACCTTTTCTCTTTCCCCTTCTTCCCCCACCCCCCTTGGTATTACTTTTCAAATTGTTCTTGACTATTGGAGGGGAAAAACATGTTTTGATGAAAGAAATAAAATAATAAAAGAATTAAAAAATAAAAATATTTAAAAAAAAAGTTTTTTTCAAATTTTTACCCTTTTATT
This sequence comes from Sepioteuthis lessoniana, assembly GCA_963585895.1. Classification (NCBI taxonomy): domain Eukaryota; kingdom Metazoa; phylum Mollusca; class Cephalopoda; order Myopsida; family Loliginidae; genus Sepioteuthis; species Sepioteuthis lessoniana. The sequence continues at coordinate 32,640,652 of OY757928.1, read as the reverse complement.
TTGTGATTGATGATGATAAAGTTGAAAACAATACATTCTTTTTTTATATATTTCTTTCCAGATATTTTACCAAAATTCTTCACATGGTACCTTCTCAAACGGTATTCTGAATTATGTTTTTATTATGAATTCCTTATTATACAGTGTTACCCATAAATAAGTACATCCTGAACATTTTTTTTATTGAAAAAAATTTTTTTTTTCTTAACTAAAAATACTAGAATTTTATAATTTCTATTAAAAAAGTATACATTGAAACTAGATACTACTACTACTAAATTTTCAGTTTCATTTTTGGTTTCTTAAAATCTTTCGCCAGGTCTTTACCTAAGACCAAGGGTAGGAGAAAGTAGTGATTATCCGCATCTTATGTATTTATGGCTTTTGCTACCACTTTTAGGTGATATTTTTCAGTCACATTGATTGTACTCCCCTAAGGAGATAAGCAGTTCTGCAAAGTGCAATATTTAGTATTTCATATTGGCTGGGACTGCTAGGTATCTTGCTAATGTGTTTATCTATCCCTTTCTTGATCATACCCAGGGGTCGATTGTTACTGGCATGGTGGTAGTTTTAAGGTGCTACATTTTCTCAAATTCTATTTCCAGGTTTTTTGCATTTATTCATTTTTTATTTTTTGACTGATATATTATTATCTTTTCGCACTGACATATCAATTACAAGACATATTTTTCTTTTATATTCCTTAACCACTATATTTGGTCTATTGCTGTTTATTTTTTCTATCAGTATGAATAGAAAAGTCCTAGATTAATAGCTCCTTTGGCTTCTGTTTAGTGTTTATACCATTTTTCACAATCCAACATTCTATAATATTCACATACTTTCCAATGGATGTTATGTCATTATTATTATTATTATAAGTTTTTCATACCAGCATTAGCAGAACATCTTTCACTGGAGTCTGAGTGGTAGTAAGTCTCCTCAGATCACCAGGACTCTGGCTGATCTCAACAAGGCTGTAGTTTGGATGGTCTCAATCTGTCCTTTGATTTTCAACTGTTATTATTATTATTATTATTTTCACTTTATGTGAGTTTTTCACTCCAGTCTGAGTAACAGCAAGTCTCTTCAGGACTCTTCTAAGTATTCTAGCTGATCTTAACAATGCAATAGTTTGAATACTCTTGATTCTTCTTCTGATCTCCAGTTTCTCTAATCTCTTTTCCAAGCCTTTAGGGACTGTTCCATGGGCACCAACTACAATTAGTATCACTGCTACTTTCATGTTCCACAGTTTTTTCAGCTCTCTGACAAAATCTGAGTATATGTCTATCTTTTTGTTTTATTTTATTTTCACTCTGTGGTCTGCTGAAATGGCAAAACTCACTAGATAACAATTTCTTTCTTCTTATTAATTAACACGAGGTCTGATATTCTGGCCAGGATTGGGTGATCCATTAGAATTTCAAAATCCCAAAGAATTTTATGGGTCTCATTTTCTAGGACAGATTCTGGTTTGTACATACACCATTTGTTTGTATGGCCAAATTCTAATCTCTTGCACAATTATCTTTCTCAGCCTAGCCGGCAAATCAAATAGAGTGCTCCAGGCTTGAACAGAGGCTTGTCATGAAATTTTTGGTGGCTGAGAAGTACAAACCATGTGAAATTTAACAGAAGAATGTATTATGTGTATGGAGAAGCAAGTTTAATAAAAAGAATGTTTACAAATGGGCTAAACATGGGTTTGCCACTATGAGCCTGAGTCAAAAAACAATCTATGGAGTGGAAACTTACAGACCCTCCAGTAAAGAAAAAGTTCCTGGTGCAGTGATCAGTAAAGAAGGTCCTGCTGACAGTCTTGTTGGACATGAAAGGACACATCACTATTGATTTCCTTGAAAAAGGTGTAACTGTAAACAGTGCTTTCTATTGCCAAATCCTTAGACAATATCTCACCTTATTTATTGAATGACTCCCATGTAAGGAGTAAATACAGATATGAAAAATGAATAGTTAATGCTGACAGTCTGAACAAATAAGTGATTGCATATCCATATTTTTAGTTACAATCTTAATAGTGCAGAGTTTGATAATAAGTAACACCTAATAATATCTGTTTTGATTGTATAATGTTCTGCTAGAAAAAATAAAATCCTGACATCTTTGGTTTAAAAGAAAATTAAGGTTACTTAAAAATTGTTCATAGTGTACTTATAAACATTACTACATATTGTTTCTAACAAATTATCTTCAATTGATTTCATGAATGGCTATTTCATAATTTCATTACTTATTCATTTTTATGATTAGAAATAATAAACTTGCTTAAATGATGTATTTAATGGTGATCATTTAGATATATAATTTTTTGTAGATGTCAAGTCACATCTTATTTATAATTTTTATAATTAATTGCAAGCAGATAAGGAAAAGTATATTAATTAGCATTCAAGAATTATTTCCCTTGAGAAGTTCTAATGATTAGGATAAGCAAGAATGCAGATACTATATTATTTTTAAGTGGCAAACTGGATTGGGAATTGCTTTATTTTCTAAAATCATTTTGATGGTATTGGGTTAATAAAAACCTCACTACAACATGCCATTTACACGTAACAAACATAAAAAACTTGGATCATTATGATATAGATTATTGATTTCTTTGAATAAAAAAATTTCTAAAAAAGCTTATAGCAAGCAAATAGATAAATTAAAAAAAATGTAATCGCTTGGAATTTGTAACTAGATACCTGCTTCAATTCCTGTATTCAAACCCTCCACCATAAGCAGCATATGATAGATGGTCAGTTTTTAAGCAGAGGACAGTTGGTTTTGAATTAAGTGTTTTCCTTCTAGACATAATAATGCAGTCTAACCTACCATTCATCTATAGCTGTTGGGTGACTGAGCCAAGAAGAGATGAATTCGAGCTTTTCTTTAGCGTGAAATGAAATGCAAACAACTTCCACCAGGATTTGAACTCAACTTGCTGAGTTCATTTCTCTTTTGATGAAAATTCTTACACTACCATCACATTCAAAACTATGTAAAAAAAACAAAAAAAACCTTTGTAATCAAACTATCTTTTCGCTTATTCTAAATGGGTGCTATTTACCTCTGTGTCAAATACCATGCTGATTACCAAATTTATATCATAATTACAGGTAAATAAGAACTTGGGCATTTAAGATATCTTTGAAAAATTATAAGAATCAGGATAAATACAAATGCTTACCCCCACCATGTTATCATTAATTTACAAATGGAATTAGAAATCACCTCATTCTCTAAGAGTACTTTCATATTACTAATTGAATTCTCACTTACACAATGTGCTGTTTGTGTTGTGTTGCAATAACATACATAGAAAAATCTTATCAGTTATATAGATTATATCTGATTATTGTGAGAGCACTAACAAGTTAACAGTGATTGGAAATAACAAAAAATAACTACTCCAGTGTTTTTTTAAACTTTTTTGTAAGGCTTGATTTGATCAATTTGGTTTATTCAACAGGTTTATTTAATGCTGAAATTTGATTCATTTGTAAATGTTTGATTGTAATTATAACTATTTTCAATGTTCCACTCCAAACTTTTTTAATCCCACTTTTATTTGTCAATCATTTATTTGCATACTATTATGTAGTTTCAAATATTTCAATCAAATACTAATAATTTAGACACAATTATATGGTTTCAAGTATTCCTATCTAATACTAATAATCTATACACAATTATATGGTTTCAAGTATTTCAATCTAATACTAATAATTTAGTCACAATTATATGGTTTTAAGTATTCCGGTCTAATACTAGTAATTAAGACACAATTATATGGGGGAACTCCAAATGGTGTTGGGATTAATGTGTTGGACTGTGACATTATAGTAAATGAATTCAAACAAATACCCTTTGAAAGGTATGAATTCTCTTATCTCTCTAGTTATAGGTTGAATAGTACCACTGCTGTCTTTCTATAATGATGACTTTGATATCAAATAACTCAGGACGGTTGATATGCCATTAAACAAAGAAATCAAATAATTGTATGGGTTCGAGTAAGTATTCTGATTTGAATATAATATTTTCATTACATACAATTATATGATCCCTTTCTGTCTCTCAAAACACCCATACCTCCAGTCAGGTTTACAGCACTGGAGATAGGTGGTTGATGGTGAAAGAGCCATGACATAGTGTGTCTGTAATTTATAAAAGCTTTTGCTAGTGTGTAATATGTCCCTGGCTATGAGAACTAGGCCACTAGGAGTGTTCTTATGGGTAAAAAGAAGATAATCTTTGTGGGTTTTTTTTCTTTAATTAGTTGGGTGGGTTGCTATGCAAACTAATTGTGTCATCTTCTAGCACTCAATGGAAAAGTCATCCTGCAAATAAGAGTAGGTAATCTACACAAGTGTTTTTTAACTGAAAATTGTCAATGGTGTTCTTGTGCTCCCAATATCTGTAGTGGTTTCCATGAAAATAAATAGAAAGGTTTACTTTCTGAGTGAACTTTGTACTTGGCTATAAATAGGATATTTCAAGGTTTGAAAAATGATTTTGTTTCAAGTTGGTTGATTGGCTTTGACAGTATGTCAACTCCTGTAGGTTATTTAATGCCAAATCCTGTTTATATATATATGTATATAATTTGTAAATAACATTTTAAACAAGCCAGATTTCATTTGTTTGCACACAAATGGTTTCAAGAATTGCTATCTAACACTAACAGTTTAATTCAACATCAGTCATTTGTTTGTACACAGTTAAATAGCTAAACAGTTCTATTTGACCCATAGACGGAACCCTAACAGGTACTACGACTCTGGGTCAAAGTAGACCTGGCAGTAATGATATCAAAGGTACTCTATGTTCCACACCACTCCAAAAATGGAGCCTCACCATCAACTGGTTTTGCGTCATATCTTGGACACTCATTGGGGCAGGGAGTCTTACGCCTCTGTCAAAGTGCAGTCAGTATGTTCTACAGTTTCAACTGACTGAACGGTTCGTTTTGGAGGCGGGGGGGTTGTAGTACACTATTGTGTCGTGACACGGGTTGAAAACCACTGCACTTTACATAATCTTTATAAGAAATATATAAATAACTAAGGTAAGTGGTTTGGTTTGGTTTGATTTGATTTGATTTGGTTTCTTTGTTAAATGGTATATCAACCTTTGAAGGTTATTTAATGCCAAAGTCATCCTTCTAGAAGAACAGAAGTGGTACTATTTAACCAATAACTGGCTTGATAAAGAGGTTCATGCCTTTCCCAAGGGTATTTATCCGAAAGTAACCATGATAACGCGACTGGAGTTTGAACGATTCTGCAGTCCATCCATTTAACCATTACACCACGAGGACATCCCCCAAGTCTACCGTGGTCGACCCCCACTCTTATGACGTATAATTGGTCGATACATCTTTTTAAACTAACCAATCACTGGTTTCCAAAGGATTGGCGCCAGATGAGGAAGATATATCTAGTCCTCTCTTTTTTCTACCGAGCTTAGTAACGAGCAGACGTTAAAATTGTCTCTGCTAATTCCAGCAGTGAACGTGGAGAGCAGTATGAAGTGTGCTAAACTTTGGTATATCCGACAGAAGGACTTCAGTTAAGTGGAATATTATATGTTTATTTTGTATAATATTATATAGCCGCAAACAGAACAATTTGTATGCCACAGTAATATCATACTATAAAATTCCAATGTGTTCATGTTTTTTCCCAGTACTAACTTTCTTCTGTTTTCAACTTAACCGTTTGCGGCGTAATTTCACAAACTTATAATATTTTGCTTAAAAACTTTTAATATCTTCCCCTGTGATCGTAAAAGCAGACACAGTTTACATCTTTATTATTCAGTCATGTTATATATATATATATATATATATAGAGAGAGAGAGAGAGAGAGATGGATGGATACAAAGGAAATAACTCTCCTGCCAGTCTCGATTTTTAATTCTTTCATATACCGAAATCGTTTATTGTGTGTGAAAGATTGTGTCCTTACCCATACTACTTCGTTAACTGTCAGCAACATTCCCAAGCAACTTAGGATTGGGTAGACAGATTTATCCAGAATAGTCCGCTAAGGAAATCTCTGTCTTAATGTACAATAGCCGACTTTGAACGACTTAACATAGGTCAATATTCTCTGCAGACTATTCTGGATAAGTACCAGGCTAGGTAATAAACGTAAAAGAAAAGTTAATATAAAATAAATGAAACTCGGTGGATACAAAGGAAACAGCCTTCTCCTTCATCGTAGAGTGGGCCTTAACATGGTGCAATAACAGATAACAGCAGAACCATAGCTGCCATTGACCCAATTCGAGCAGCAGCAGAGAAAATCAGGTTAGTAAAAGAAATTGGAAAATCAAAGGATGGCTCATAATTAGCTAAAACATTATTGCACGTTTCGCAACATAGGCAAACTGTGGTCTGCCCTGTTACATTAAGAAGAAAGGAAAATACAGGAATGTGGACGAGAATATTGATGAGTTTCAACAATTTTAATGGCAGCCAGAAAGATAACCCTTGTACTGAGAGTCGTACAAATAGAAAGAAAACAGTTGCGAATTTAGAGCAGGAATTAAGCATCTAACCTGAAGTTTCGAGGCCAGGTTGGTCTAGGAGGAATGAATAGATGACAAACGACTAGACTCCAAAAGTAACAATGGCCCATGGCTGAATGTTGGGGCTCTGCTGCTAGTTTAGTGAGGAAGAGAGTAGGTCTGTCCTGCTCGAAAAATATGTGAGGAAGAGGCTGAGAGAGCGTTTGCGCGGCCTTTTATACTACCCGGGAAAGTCGTCCGAGTAGTATGGCTTAAATCATCTTTATTGGACGAAAATATAAAATCGAAACCTCAACGGCCGAAGTAATTCCCGCACTAAATAATAATTTGAAATTCTTTCTGCTACACACATATTAAGCGCCATAAAACTTCGTACTTTTTATGTAAGCATGTGTCAATCCAATCATGAATTGCTTTCTAAAAGGAGATCTACATTGTACGAATGTATATTGAGTCCCGGTGACTTTCTCTGTGCTCGGTGTTTTATAAGCCTCGGCTATGTACCTGGATATCAGCATGGGCGTTTAGCGGTATGAAAGTTTGTTATTGCTGGGCGAATAAATGTATTCTTGCGCGTGTTTATATCCTCGCTAAGTGTTGTTTGGTATATAGGAGAGAGAGAGAGAGAGAGAGAGAGAGAGAGAGAGAGAGAGAGAGAGGTACGAAGTCGAAATGTTTTTATGATTGTTTTTAATGGCAGCATGGAATATTTAGTTTGCGTTTGTGCTGCAAGCTTCGTGGGAAAAGAAAGAAGTAGAAAGACGAAATGGAGTTATGAGAGAGTTGAGATAGCAGCGTGTGTTGTTGGACGTGCGAGGGAGGTATGTTCGCAGTATGCAGTGAAAGTCATGTTTGCCGTTTGAGGAAATCAACGGTGAAGTCACCGTGAGTTTATGTTTCTGGTTGTTTCGGGGAGAAGCGTGAATGTCTCCAAAAAATGTTCCCCAGAGGTGAAGTAGTCGCTAGGTGCCGGAGCGGAATTAGACATCACAGTCGACATAGCCAATTTTGGGGGTGAAATAAAGTTGTTCCTGTGTATGGCGTATTGAATTTATCTTATTCATATTCAACTGGGATCCCTTGGTCTAAGAGAAATAGACGCAAGGGATCCATAAATTAGATAGGTTCCCTGATTGTGTCCATGCTGCTGCTGCTATTGAAGAACAGCCAGTGAGACGTCTGCACTGAACGGAGTTGTTCAGCCAAAAGGCTGTGTTTGGCAGCTTCCCCCATTTCTGCTGCCCGGAAAAGAGATCCGGGATGAATAGGATAAGTCATCCTGATTGGGTGAAATTATGCGTCGAATTACGCGCCAAACCAAAATACGAAAATTCCTTCTGCTACAGACGTCTGCCACCACTTCTCCAGTAGAAAGAGTTCAAAAAGATACATCTTGCCGCCAGTGGTGGGATTCAAAAAATTTATGGACAGGTTCTCTCGCTACAGGTCTCACTACTGTCAGGACCATCTGTCATTCGTGCCGAGTGGGTGATTGTAAGCTTATCGCTTGGTTTCATGAGGCCTTTCCCCAGGCTACGCCTGCTTAGCAGAGTTGAGCTTATTGCTCGTCGCCCAAAAAAGGAATGCCGACAGAACCAAGCATTTTTTAGATCAGCTGTGCATGTCTCAATTGTGCTCTCCACTATAAAACGGCTTTGTGTCATATACTGTCGTGGTGTGAAGTCAGTTAAATCCCTAACATCAGGTTCTCTCACTCTCAGAGTCTCGAGCAGCAAACTATGCTAGCTGGCCCGATATACATGTAAAGGACAATCTTCGGATTGCCACATGCTATAGTCTATTAATTTTAATTATTTTCCCGATTTAAAAAATGTCTAAATAAATAAAAGATTGAGAACCTCTGATTTAAACTGACAACTGGTTTTCGGGATTAACGGAATTCCAAGAATAGGTTCTTACGAACACGTGTGAACTGGTTGAATCCCACCACTCCTTGCCGCCTTGTGACTTAATAGGCATTTTACACCCGTAAAGAAATTCATTTACATGTTATTCATATTGATCGGGGACGAAGATGTGATTGTGCTAATATTAGCTACTATACATCTGGTCATGTTTGCGATAGATATGTCTCTAATATGTGAAAGTTTTTAGTACTGAGCATTGTTTTTTATTGTGTAGTGTATACGAGAAATATGTCAAAAGGTCAACTGAACATGGACGTCCGCGGAGAGACGAAAAATGCGTCTCGTCGCCTGGCCATTCTGAAAGAAAGAAAATTAAATATATTCGTGTCTTTACTTAAATACGTTGATGTGTTGCTATGTCAATGTGTGATATCGCTTCTTTGCGGTGGTTAGAAGTCATTTTGAAAGCCAAGGAGGTGATTCCACAAATAACCACTAGATTAAGAAAATTCAGATAGAATGCATTCTAAAAGAATTAAGATAGAATGCATTCTAAAAGAAATAAGTAATTATCGAAATGTTTCGCATTGAAACAGCCAGTAGTGATTTGAAGTGTGTAATGCAATTCACGGGTAGATGGAGCTCACGTCCTTCTCTTAAGGTATACCGAAGTGAAAAGGGGATTATTTTCGTGCCTTTTTTCTTTAATTACTCGGATGTGTCGCAATGAAAACTAATTGTGTCGCCTTGTAGCAATCGTCAGAAAAGTCATTCTGCAAACAAGGGAAGTTGATTTAGTAACTGAAAACTTTCGACGGTATTCTTGTGCTCCCTGTATCTGTTGTGGTTTCCGTGGAAACAGAAGGCATTACTCTTGAGACTCTTGTAACAAAGATGGTTTTTCAAATAATCCAGCTTTCCGTTTGAGTCCCATGAATTTGAAAACGCAGAGACAGTTTAGTGTCATATCTATCGAGAACTCTCTTTTAGAGGGTCTTACACCTCTACAGGGAATACAGTGCGGGGGCACACAAAGAAATATTCGTTCGTAGCACATCAACTATTTAGTTTGGTTTGGTTTGTTTGTTTAATGGCATATCAACCTTTGTAGGTTATTTAATGCCAAAGCTATTCCCATAGAAGAACAGTAATGGTACTATTTAACCCATAGCTGGGAGGATAAGGGGGTTCATACCTTTCCCAAGGGTATTTGCCAGAAAGTGAACGTAATAGCGCGACTGGAGTACGAACATGCGTACTACAATTCCGCAGTCCATCGCTTTAACCATTTCACCACGAGGACACCCCCAACTATTTAGTCTATTATTATATATATGTGGTGTGTTCGGAAAATTATGGTTCCTATCTGTCTCCACGGCAGCTCAAGTGAAACGCTTTTTTCCCTAAATCGAAGTGGGACACTTTTTCCCTAATGTGAAGTGGAACGCTTTTTCCCTAAATCGAAGTGGGACACTTTTTCCCTAAATCGAAGTGGGACACTTTTTCCCTAATGTGAAGTGGGACACTTTTTCCCTAATGTGAAGTGGGACGCTTTTTCCCTAAATCGAAGTGGGACACTTTTTCCCTAAATCGAAGTGGGACACTTTTTCCCTAATGTGAAGTGGAACGCTTTTTTCCTAAATCGAAGTGGGACACTTTTTCCCTAAATCGAAGTGGGACACTTTTTCCCTAAATCGAAGTGGGACACTTTTTCCCTAATGTGAAGTGGAACGCTTTTTCCCTAAATCGAAGTGGGACACTTTTTCCCTAAATTCAAGTGGGACACTTTTTCCTTAATGTGAAGTGGAACGCTTTTTCCCTAATGCCGAGTGGAACGAAATTAGCCTTGTCCAAGGTCTGAACTTGACCCACCGAAACCATTTCTTTTTTATGATAACATACTACATACTGCTGCATTAACCTGCTTATTTTTGTTGTGAATTTGGTCTGGCGTCACAAGTGTAACAGCTAAAAAAGTTTTTTTTTATTTTGTACGTTATGTCAGGTTAATACTGGTGTAATTCCGCCATGCCGAGAATGAAGTCGAAGCATGTTGTAGAAGAATTTTTGCGAAAGAATATCTGGTATTATGTATATACTCAACATCCCCACACGAGCAGGATGCGACACAAAGTTTTCTAAGCGCAGTTTAATAGGTTTCGGGTCCAGAGTTTTCCTTCTCCTAGATCAGTTGCTATACAAAGTTTAAAAAGATTATTCTACCCTATTATTTATCCATAGATTTTTAGATGCATACTTTTCTCTGTGAAATGCAAATAGCTTCGTCCATGATTCGAATATCTGGTATTTAGGGGTGACCCGGTTTCTACAGTATTAAACAAGTTTTTATATATCCTGATAGTTCTTATAACAATTATTATCTCTGAGTCTTGTTTGTTTTCTTTGTTTAATGGTATATCAACCTTCGTGGGTTATCTAATGCCAAAGCTATTCTTATAGAAGAACAGTAGTGGTGCTATTTAACTCATAGCTGGAGGGATAAGGGATTTTATATCTTTTCCAAGGGTATTAGTCCGAAAGTGAACGCAATAGCGCGACTTGAGTTCGAACTCGCTTACAACGATGCCGCAGTTTACCACGTTAACCACCATATCATGGGGTTTCCCCAATCTTTGAGTGAAGTGATTTGAGTTTAGCTTTTCGTCTGTGAGTCAACGAGTTGAGTTGAGGTTGGCCTGTTGTTCGGTATTTTGGTTCATTTACTCTTTTACACCTATATTTTGCCGAATTTCACTCAAGTTGGTCGGTCGGTCGGTCGGATGGTTGGTTGGTTGTATTTTATGGCATATCAACCCTTGAGAGTTATTTAATGGCAAATCCTGTTTTTTCATATGTATTAAATATATATGATTTATAAACAAATAGTTTGTTGGGAAGATTATTTTAAACGAGCTAGAACTCATTTGTTTACACAAAGTTAAATGGCTTCAAGTATTGCGATCTTACACTCGTAGTTTTATTTGCATACAGTTAAATGGTTCCAAGACTTGCTATGTAATATCAATAATTCAATTTAACATCAGTAGTTTTTTTACATGCAGTTAAATGATTTCAAGTTTAGAAAATGATTACATATTTCTATTTGATCCATAAATAGGGCCCTAAAAAGTACTATCACTCCGGGTCAAAATGGATCAGAGAGCAATGGCAATGAAGAGGTACTCTATATGTTCCAAAGATCCTGAACTGGAGCCTCGCTATTAGTTTAGTGTCATATCCAGGGCATTCGTTGGGGCAGGGGGTCTTACTTCTCTGCAGATATACGGTTGGCATATTCTACAGCCCCAGCAGACTGAACTGGCTTAAGTCTATAAGAGACTGTCTAGTGAGTTATATTATCGGGTAAATTCATCTTATATTGAATCAAATCGAGAAATAGTCTTCTTGATTTGGATTGCAATTGAATCTGTAAAAACTTTCTTGTGTGGTCTCCATAATATTTGGTAAAATTTTGTCCCGGTTGCAAAGTCGAATTTAAAATAAAAAGCAAACTTGGGAATTCGACTTTGAAAAAGAAGAGTGGAACAAATTGTAAGAAGAATGGCAGTAGATATTTTGTTTGATGAAATGATTCTATTTAGTTAGCTAAGTTGTGATTTTCGGTGTAAGAAATATAGTATCACATCTCATTTCAAGAAGTCTCAGTACTTTGCAATATTTTGTGGTGCGTATATCACGAGACTGGAGCAGTTCAAACCATGAAAGGTACCTGCTGTAGTTGGTAGTATCGTGGTAGTTGATGCGCTGACATATTGTGCGTTGCTTTACTCTGTGTGTAAGTTGAGAGCTGTACAGATGAACGGGCAATGTAGTCTAATTCGAGAACTTATGCTTTACGAGTTAGAACTAGACCATAACGCAGCAGAAGCAACCAAACACGTTTGTTGTGCGAAATGAAAATATGCTGTTGATTACAGAACAATAACCAGATGATTTAAGAAATTGATTGTAACTATCTCGACGATCAAGGTCGAGAAGGCCTAGAAACGTGAATTTTTCCAAGCCACGAAGGCAAACGCAGCGAGTAGCACTCAAAGAGCATGAGGCGAGCTCGGCATCTCAAATTTCAGTATGATTTGTCGCTTTCAAGAGACCTTGGCAAAAACACCTACTGCTGCTGAACTGTGTTATCGAAATATTGAAAAACATTTGACTCATCTTGGTATTTTTGGCTGTTCATTGTTTTAAATTAACTTATTAATACATAGAATAATGGTTAATGACAGAATGTTCACTTTCAGAGAATATAAGTGAAGCTATTTGAAAAATGAGGGCATGTTTTTTGTAGTACCGGTGAGAATTCAAAATGTAATAATATTTTCTGGAGAGCGGGGAGGTGAAAGAAGTTTTTTATATAAATTTTTCTGCTTTATTTCAAAAGTCTGTTTTCTTTATTGGAGTAGCCATGTATATTGAGCACATGATAAGGCTGGCATAGTAATTTACGAAGCTCTCTGCTTCGATGTGGCACAAGGTCGAATGAATGGGGCACCCAATGAGACTCGAACTCACTCGTGTAGGTTTGCTAGTCTAGCTTGCTAACCATTACACCACCAGAGATACCCTGGTAAGGTTGGTACAAACCACCCAGCACGAATGCCAGAGCGTATGGTATGTTTAAGTGTAAAAAAAATTGTAAAAATATCCTTCCTTCTTGAAGGAAATGATGAAATATGTTAGTTACCGGTATGGTTAGTTTTTCATGCAGATGGTAGATTTTTTACTATGCATTTGTGATAGATTTTTTAAAATCCAAAACGCAGAATTTTTCCACTTTGACCATCTAAGTACTATTTTTGTTTCTTAACCTATGACTCCACAATCATTGCTGTCTTCAGTTTATGATAGAAATTAAAACAAAAAAAAAACTTTTCATTTTATCTATCCTATAAAGCTTCTACCCTTCCCCAACTTGTTGAGCTACCTCTTAATACGATTATAGTAAGTAAAGTTGGCGACCTTAGTCGAGGGTGACCCGAAGGCTCCCTTTTCAATAACTACTACACCAAGGTGTTTTTAGTCTTTTCTTTTTTTTTATGGAATTTTTTTGTGGATATCAATCTATGTAATATTTTTTATTTGCATATTGTATCATCTGGGTTTTTTTAATACCATCAGAATTATAGAATAGTTATAATAATTATATATATATATAGTTTTGGTTTAATTTGTTTGTTTAATGGCATATAAACCTTTAAAGGTTATTTAAGGCCAAATCCTGTTTATATATGATTTTTTTGGTAACTATTTTTAAATGAGTTAGAGTTTACTTATTTGCACATAGTTAAATGGTTTTAAGTATTACTAAGTAAAGTTGGTGACCATAGTCAAGGGTAACCCGAAGGCTCCATTTTCGATAGCTACTACACCAAAGTGTAGGGGAGGGTGCTACTTCTTTCCCAGGATTGACCAACTTTACCCTTGATCCATACCTTATAAAGCTGTGTTAAGTAAGGAGGCATCAAGTACCATTTTTTTTAGTCTTTGGTATGACTCGACCTGGGATTGAACCCAGGTCTCCCGGGCCATTGGCGAACACTCAGACCATCACGCCAATGTCCGGTAAACTTACATTTATGTATATACTAATAAATATATGCAACGCTTATACGCCATACTTACAGGTATACTCGTACCTATATGCATATGTATTATTATATCTAAATGTGTGCACCTAACGATAAAAGAGCTTATAATGTTACAAGAGAAATGTACATGTAAAGGGCAGATGAAAAACTGAATATACAATCATTCGCTGATCAATACTGAGCAGTTCTCACTCATTTTGTGTTGAACTACGACAAACTGCATTTAACTGATATCCCACTATGTCAGAATATGGCACAAGGCCATTTTATAGTGGGGGCCGTGCACAAATCGATACTCATGCGCAACAGATACAAAAATTCTTGACCCCATCGGCATTCCCCTTTTGGGACGCCTCAGGCACCAAGCAATAAACTTAATCCTTCAAGCAGATGAAAACCTGGATAGGATGGCCTCCGGAAGCCAAGTTTAGTTGGAGAAATATATAACCATCCAGAATGAATGCCTGGTATCGGCCTTAAGGCCCGCAGCCAATTCCTGTTATTGCCAGCTCCTGTTAAATATATAAACTTCCTAACGGTTGTTAGAAACTTCAGGCAAAGTTGTGACTTTTTTTTTTTACTTTCACCACTTAAGTGCTAAAGACATTTAAAAGATTCTTGTCTTCTAATGTATGCTCTTAACAGTGTTGTTGGCTTTAATCTATGATAGTAATTTAAACAAATCTTTTTCTTTCTTTGTTAATGACGGTAAATCTTTTTCTTTCTATCTTATTACCAATCTTTTAAAGTTTCCAAATATCCAATTGTTTAGCTCTCACTGAATACTATTATACACATGCTATATACATATACCCACGTACATGCACATACTGAATAAAATCTATTTCTTTCTCCTCCCGCTATGAGTAAATAGTAGGGAAGACTGTGTCCTTTAGTCTTAGTAAGACAATTAGTCGAGGAAAAGGAAAGACTCTAAATTCAAAACCCGAGGAGTGTTCTTCGCTAGTTCTACGCAAGCCTTCACCACTATAAACAAATTTTAGTGTATGGTTAGTTCACATACACTATAAGTTAATTTGTAGTTATTTATGTAGCGCTGAACAAAATAACAAAGCGTCTTTGAAGAACAATAACGATAAGTTTATTTTTATGACAGAAAGTAAACTTGTGTCAGAGTGAGAAAAGTTCTTTGTGTGCCGCAGGTCGCAGCAGAGCGTTGCAGGTAGCAGTAGTTATCTTCAACGAAGATCGACAATGCTGGAGCGTTCAGAAGAAAAAGACGGGAGAGAGGTCTTTCTTTTCTGCTGACAGGCTTCCAAAAAGGGCTAGAAAAAATAGTTCTTTAGAGGAAGATGGAATGAATGCGCTCTGCCCGCTGATTGGTCAGCGTGTGGCCGAATCGCTTGGCGGGGGCATTGATTCGCGAGAGAAAATAGATCTGTGACTGCTACAAAATCACCTACGTAGTTTATTTCTTAAGCTGTATATATCAGGAGGGTAGAAAACCTAAATTAGTAAAACCTACTGATAAACTGTAATTCAGGAGTGACTTACATAGAGGAAACAAAAATCTAGGAAGAGGATAACTCTAAATTTAAACCAGCTTTGAAAAAATAACCTTGTGTCACATGCTGTTTGTGGCGGAGGGTGTTGAGTAAATACAAATTTTTGAGGGTTCTTAAATGAATCTTGCTGAGTTGACAAGTTAAAAGTTATGCGAAATGAATAAGTCGAAAAAATTAATGCAATAAAAATACTTTTCTCATACATAAATGAGTACACCCTATGGCGTTCTATACTAAAAGCCTATTCTTCTCGTGGCGTAGCTAAGGGTCAGAACTGGAGGCCTTGCGGAGTTTGAGGTTGAAGGTCACGGATAAAGGGCAAGGCTGTGTTGCCGTTAGATATCTGACTCCATATTTTGGTTATTTTATTTTACCCCACGTTGGTTAGTCGGTGCAATGCCTTGCCCAAGAAAGTCCCCAAAAAATTATACAAAAGAAAAGACAGCAACAGATAAGAGACGAAAACGTTTCTTTTATACTTTCCTTTATTTACTGGGTTCAACAACCATTCCGTGTATGAGGGAGTTTTTCCTGAATACATTGAAATGGTTGAATCCCCCAGTTAAGGTGTCAAAAATATGTTTATTCGTTTCATGTATGTAGGTGTCCGCATTTGGTATTTCGGGCTTCCATAAGGGTTAGTTTTCTTTTGGAAGTTTTGTCAAAGTCCGGTAAGGGTTAGTTCATAGTTCAGTAGTGGGTCTTGTATATTACAGCATAATGTTGACCGAGAGAGGGCTGATACTGGTTGAAAGGGACTAACCGACGCTACGTCCAAAGACGTATGCGTGGTGCCCAAACACTAGACAGCAAAATGGTGTTGTTGGTTCGACGGGCACTGCCTGAAAGAGAAAGAATGCTTGGTCCCATTTGTCAAGAGGAAAAATCCTTTTCCTGTTAGGGACCTCTGGGAGTTTCCGCAAATTTAATAGTTTTCTTTTTTTTTTTAAATTTAATTTAAAAATTTATTTATTTATTTATTTGTTCCCTACAGCCTATTTCAGAATATTTGAGAGCGACGCATTTTAGTTTCTGTTTGAGATTTCGCTAGTTCCCTTCTGTAGTCGAATTAAGAAATTCAAAGCAAGTTTTGCTTTGCACTTGGAATAACTTTTATCATTATTCAATTAAAGTAAGTATAAAACCTATTTATCTTATATCCTTTGGACTTAACTACGTTGTTCTGTGTTTAGCTTTACTATGTGAACGTCACGGTACACCCCTGACAATTCATTTTTTTTAAATAAAAAAATTCTCAGATCAAAACTGCCCGTTATATATTTCCACTATATAACTAGAATCATAGTGGAATATTAAACAGTCAAAACGGATATATATTATTTATTACCTAACTCTACTGTGTCGAAACTCAATAACTAAACATATGTATACGAAGTACTTTCCCCATACATATTTATGAAATTTTATTTTTGGTTATGGAGAGTCCCTGGAGCATAATGGCTAAAATACTGGACTGTGGTCTGGAAGTAAACAAGTTAGAACTCCAGTCCTACTTCTATGTTCATTTTCAAACTAACACACATGGGAAAAGTATGTGAACACCCTTATACCCCAGCTATGAGTAAAATAGTATCACTACTAGGCCTCTATGTTAATGCACACAAAACGGAATATACGTGCTATAATCAAACGGGGGACATCTCCACTCTAGAAGGAACCCCTCTTAAACTAGTAGACAAATTCACTTACCTAGGAAGCAGCGTCGAATCAACCGAAAAGGACATCGAAACGAGGTTAACGAAAGCATGGACAGCTATCAATAGGCTATCGACTATATGGAAATCAGACCTAACCGATAAAATGAAACACAGTTTCTTCCAGGCAGCGGTCACATCGATACTGCTATACGGGTGCACTACATGGACGCTAACAAAACGGCTGGAGAAGCTGCTAGACGGCAATTATACAAGAATGCTGCGTGCAATCTTGAACAAGTCCTGGCGGCAACACCCCACAAGACACCAACTGTACGGCCACCTGCCTCCTATCACGAAAACAATTCAAGTTAGACGAACCAGACATGCAGGACACTGCTGGAGAAGCAGGGACGAACTCATAAGAGATGTACTCTTATGGACCCCACACATGGCCGTGCAAAAGCAGGACGACCAGCACGAACATACATTCAGCAGTTATGTGAGGATACGGGATGTTGTCCTGAAGACCTGCCTAGTGCGATGAACGATAGGGGGGAGTGGCGAGAGAGGGTCAGGGATATCCATGCTACCAGCGCGACATGATGATGACTGTTCATTTACAAGAATAGCTTTGGTTTGGTTTCTTTAATAGAATATCTATCTTCGTTTGTTGTTCGAATAACTCACTAAGATTGATATTCTATTAAAGAAACTGAACCAAATTTTTGATTACATAGATGTTACAGTTTCAAGGCAGTAGAGCATGGTAATAAATAATGGAAATGTTTTTTTTTACTATAGAATGCATTGTCAAATGATTTTTATTAAAAGAATGTTCAGGAAATAATTTTTACGACAGAAATGCATTAGAAATCATTTTACTACAGAAATGCATTAGAAATCATTTTACTACAGAAATGCATTAGAAATCATTTTACTACAGAAATGCATTGCATATGGTTTTGCTGTAGGATTAGAAAATTTTTTTTTATTATATTTGGATTGGAAATTATTTTTACTAGATAAAGCCTGGGAAATTAATTTATATCATAAGAATTTATTGGTAAATATTTTTATTGTAGACGTTAAAAATGTTTGTTTTTATAAAAATGAATTGGAAATTACTTTTACTGTTTGAATCTGTTGGAAATAATAATATCCGTTTTAACAATAATAATTCCCTAGAAATAGTAAAATCTTGGTATCTTAGATTCAGAAAAATATTGACTTATGAAAAATCTTTGGGGTGTAATTATTTATAGGCAATACTCTCTCTCTCTCTCTCTCTCACATATAAACACTCACACACAAAATGAGGTACCTGTCTATACTAATAAAAATCGTTTGGAGTGTACATATACAAGGATTAAAGCTTAGATGAATTATATCTTTTGGGAGTTAATGTGTTGCATTGTATCTAATACGGATGCATGTATTTATTTTGATCAAGAGAATAAAATTAAGAATAAAACTGGAAAGTAAAGGAAACAATCATTAGAGTCTTTAGTAGAATACTTGTAAAATGTTGATGTGATGATACAAACTGTTGTCACGTCTTTGCCACTGAAGGTGTTTTGCTGGTCTATCAAGTGTTTTCCTGTATGGCATAAATCTGACTTGGTTACCAAAAGTGAAATCTCGTCAATCTCCCTGTATTAATTGACAATCGAAGGCTCAAGTAAAAGGTTTTTGCTTAAATCTTTTGATGAGTTGATTGGTCGGAAAATCTATTTTAGGTCACATGAAATGTTTTTTTACTACGTCCACATTTTTTCAAGCAGTTTAAAAAGAAAAAAAAAACTTGATTAATTTTTAATACCTGAGTACTAATTACTCACTCACTCTCTCTCTCTCTCTCTCTGGTAGACGTGATCACTAAAGAAACAATAAAAAAAAATGTTCATTTACCGCAAATAATCGAGTATCATACGACATTTTGAAACCTAAAATTGAGACCTTTTGCAGCGAGAAATTGTAGGTGTACCTGTTAGCCTAGGCCTAACCTTTGCCAACTAGTTACACACAAAGTTCGTATCTCGTGTATGGTGCGACCTCTTAATACTTGGTTACATAAAATCTAATGACACGCGAATATATACGTTAATATCAATATAAAAACAAGTATTTTTGTTTGTTTTTACACCAATAAATGAATAAATACTTATCGCCTTTAAATCCCATCAGTTTGAAGAAATAAAAACTATAAAAATAAGATTTAACATGAGGACTTACAAATAACATTTATCAACATGAGATTTTTTTTCTTCTGACAATACTTTGTATTTAATATAATTTCAAATCATACTGACTGAATGTCCCAAGTATAACACTAAACTGCATCGGATGGTGAAGCTCCAGTAACTGGAACTCTGTAGAATGTGGAGTACCCCTTCATTGCCATTACTCCCAGAGTGCCATCTATGGGTCAAATAGAACTATTTAACTGTATGTAAATAGATAACTGGTATTAAATAGCAATACTTAAAACCATTGAACAGGGAGCAAACAAATGAGCTCTAGCTTGTCTAAGATATTACCTACAAATTATTCATTTACATATATATAAACATGATTTGGCATTAAATAGACAACAAAGGTTGATATATCATAAAAACCACCAAAAATAAAAAATGTTTATTATCAGATCTTTAAGCAATTGACTATGATCATAAAGTCTTAAACAATTCTTGCTAATTAATTAAATAAGATCTTTGTATGAAAAATAAAGGATTTATTTTCATTTCAGTTTTGAGACTTTAAGATACATTCAAAAGTAAACCTCAGGATAACTGTACAATGTACACTGAAATGTCTATTTATCGATTTGATATATTTTTTTAATTCTTGGGCTAGAAATACAATAACAAAAGGTTTGAATAAGTTCGATACCAATTGAGTGAACATATACATATAAACACTGTCATTTAAAAAAAGAAGAAAAAAATCAAACATATTCATCAAGTTGAATTAATTTTCAAAAAACTTTATTTTAGTATATACAGGATCAACCCTAAGTTTGTGGGGATTAAAAAGAAAAAAAGAAATGCAAAAAGTAACAGTTTCCCAGGACGCCTATAACAGGAAGCAAAATCTGTACATGCCTAAAAAGAGGGATTTCCTGGCACCACAGGGAAATTCTTTCTCATTAAACATTTACCACTTCAACTGGACGGACCTTTTTCTCTTGGCTGCTAGTAGGGCTTAGTGGCAGGCTGCATCTTCTACTAGTGACAGACTCTGCTAAACATACCCACTGAACATACAAACCTTCGAACTTATAATTGCTGAAGATGATTCTCTAATATACTTGAACACTTTGTCTACAGGAAATGCGACTATTTCCTCTGGCTCAGGAAAACAATTATCATCACAGAAAAGCCATAAATAATAAAATAAAGTTTGAGTCTAAAGGTATCCTTGTCTCTTTCCTTCCGTCCTTAATTCTCTTACAGCTTCGACAAAAATAAGATAACAAGCGAATAGGATAAGAAGAAAAAGAATTTCCCAACATACTAACAACAAACCACCTACAACGAACAACTTTCAAATGCACCATAAGGTTACTGGCACCCCAGAAAAATAAATATATAGAAATAGAAAAGGGTTGAAATGTTAAACGTAGCACAACAAAGTATGCAAGAGAATAGAAAGCAAGTGTGGCCTAGAAATTCCCTTCTGATTTTATTTCACACATCCCCACTTATTTTTCCTTACAAGCGCCAGCTATTGTTAACATGAAACAAAATGATAGATTCAAGGAGACAAACACATTTTTAAGGTTGAATTCCTCAAAATATTAATTGGGTACAAAAATAATTGTGGCTTTGATTACTAGGGTGAGTCAGAAGTTTTGGAATAATTTGGTGTGTGCTAGTTTGTGGGGCATATATCATGCAACCAAAACAGTTCAAGTTGTGGAAATTATTCACTATTCTCAGTAGTATCGTGATAGGTGGTGCACAGACATGTTATACATTGCATCACTGTGTGTGATTTGAAACCTGTACAGATTAATGTGCAACAAAGTCTAATATGGGAACTTATGCATTACGAGTTTGAATTAGACAATAACACTATGGAAGAAATCAAAAATATTTGTTGTACGAAAGGTGAAGGTATTTATCAGACATCCCACCATGCCAGAATTTGGCACAAGGCTGTTTTATGTGTGTAAGGTGAAGGTATTTACCAGACATCCCACCATGCCAGAATTTGGCACAAGGCTGTTTTATGTGTGTAAGGTGAAGGTATTTACCAGACATTCCACCATGTCATAATTTGGCACAAGGCTGTTTTATGTGTGTAAGGTGATATTATTTACCAGACATTCCACCATGTCAGAATTTGGCACAAGGCTGTTTTATGTGTGAAAGGAGAAAATATTTACCAGACATCCAACCATGTCAGAATATGGCTGCTGAATTGTACCAAAATATTGCAGAACTATTGACTCACCTGAATATTTTAAAAACTTGATGTGTATTTTAGAATAAACCATAATTTTACAATATTTGTGAAATCATTTTAAAGAGCAAATTTTGATCTGTTGATTTATGCAAATTTTCACTGTTTATCATTCTTTGTTTTAGGTTGTAAAATTAAAGGCAGAAAAGAAAGCAGATTGAGTGATTCTAGTTAAGAGTCCAAAATTGGACACATGGCAGCAGAATATCAACCAAGCATTGGACTAGAGGACAATCAATGAATGTACAGCTCAAATTTGCTTCCAAAAAGTTTGTGACAGAGATGAATGTCTGGAAGAAGAGAAGGATTGCAGACAATCAAATGAGAGCTATCACTGAAGGAAACACACAAAATGAATAATGTGATAATATGCAAAAGAATAACAAGTGGAGGCTATGTGGTGACAGAAATGAAATGGTTAATCACTACAAACAGGCAAAAAAAAAAAAAAATACAAGATGAGGAACAACTGGGTGGAAAAGAATCTGTTCTAAAAACTGAAATATATAAAATTCTCTGGGTCTTTGAGATAAATGGATTACCTAATC
>OY757928.1:32606033-32618229 GCA_963585895.1 Sepioteuthis lessoniana | reverse complement strand
TTTACCCTTGAACCGTACCTTATAATGCTGAGTATTAAGCAAGGTGGTATCAAGTTCCATTTTTAAAGTCTTTGGTATGACTCGACCTGGGATTGAACCCAGGTCTCCCGGGCCATTGGCGAACACTCTAACCGCTGGGCCAATAACTATCTATATAAACATTCCATTGAAACAATTTTTTTAATCAGACAATTTTATCTCTTTATAATAACAATGTATTTGCATAGAGTCATATGATATCAAGCCACTGGTGCAATAACCTGGTTTTGGTCATAGGGATGCTACATGTAGCATTTCTTGGACAGGAATAGTCTGGTGGAGCCTATCTTTTTCCAGGTCTACATCAAGTTTGAATTGTCCTTTTAGAGTGGTTGCTTTACTAAGATTAAAGAACCCAGTCTACCCTACTATTAAAACCATAGCTGGAGGGAAAATAGTTGGATTCATGATTTTTGCAAACTACAAACAGCCTCGTTCAAGATTTGAACTCAAGTAAATGTATCCACTTCCTACAATGATAACCCTAATGCCAAAAGCATCACTAAACATTCCAATTTGATACAAATGATTTGCATTCAGTTGTATTGTTTCATATAAGTAAAAAAAGTTGGCGACCTAAGTCGAGGGTGACCCGAAGGCTCCCTTTTCTATAGCTACTACACCAAGGTGTAGGGGAGGGCGCTACTCCTTTTTCTGGATTGCTCCACTTTACCCTTGATCCGCACCTTATAATGCTGAGTGTTAAGCAAGGTGGCATCAAGTACCATTTTTTGAGTCTTTGGTATGACACAACCTGGGATTGAACTCCAGTCTCCTGGACCATTGGCAAACACTACTCATTAGGCCAATGGCCCGGTTTTTATTGTTTCATATATTCCTATCAAATAATGATCTTTTAATACATCCATAGAATCCTAACAAGTACGACCACTCCAGTTTGAATACCTTAAGATTTTAGTTGTTGATTGGTTTTATGGCATTTCAACCCTTTAATGTCAAATCCTATTATATATATATATATATATATATATATATTTGTAAGTGAATAGTTTGTAGGTAACATTATATTGAAACAAGCCTGAGCTTACTTGTCTGAATTTCTGAGACAAAGCTTGATGATTTTTATCAATAAGGGTTTTCAGACTTTGGTTCAGCAGGACACATAGTGTAATGGTTATAGGCGTTGGTTCCCTAAGTTTCTAAGGAGACAATCATCTGGAGGTTGCAGTTTCAATTCGGACTGCAGGTGAGTAACAATACAGTAATTCTTAGCACTTGTACCCGGTTATGGTTAATGGAATCAGAACAGGCAACCCCCATGGATTCAATAAAGGACATAGTTCCATGTAGGTTCCTGAGTTCAACTAACACTTGAAGAAGGCCGAAGGACATATCGGCCGAAATGTGGAAATAACAATTAAAGATGAGGACAGTAGTCTGAAAACCCTTAATGATAAAAAAGCCTGAGCTTATTTGTTTGCACAGAGTTAAATAGTTTCAAGTATTATTATATAACATTAGTATTTCTATATACTAATATTCCAATCTAATTTAATATTAATCATTTGTTTGTGAACAGTTAAATGGTTTCAAGTATAGTAAATGATAAAATACTTATATTTGACCTATAGATGGGACCCTAAAAGGTACTACTAGTCCATTAGTTTTAGGATTATTCTATAAAAAAAAAAGAAAAAAAAAAAAAGAAAGAAGAATTAAATGTTAAATCAAAAAAAAGTTGATTTACCTTCAGTACAAAAATATATACACCAGCAAAAATCAAAAATGAAATAACCCATACTAGTAACAACAGTGACATGTTGCAGTGGTGTTGTAGGTCCACCTGAAATTAGTAAAAGAAATATTCAAAATACGTATTAAATTGATATTAGTTAATTCTATTTTGGCAAGCTGCAGCTGTGTCAGTAGATGGATGCACCACTATGACTTTAACAAAATGCCAGTGAAAAAAAAAGGACTACACAGGGTTTGGTTTTAAGGCATATTAACCATTGTTATTTAATGCCAAGTCCTCTCTACATATATATCAAGTATATAATTTGTAAATACATTTCGTTTATAACATTTTTAGACAAGCCTGAGAATTTTTTTTTTTTTTTTTTTTTTTTTTTTTTTTTTTTTTTTTTTTTACACACAGTGAAATGGTTTCAAGTATTGCTATGTAACAGCAACAATTTAACATCAGTAATTTATTTACACTCATTTAAATGAATATACATGAATAATTTGTAGGTAATTTCTTTTTTAAGAGTTAGAACTAATTTGTTTGCACACTAGTATTGCTGTTTCTACACAGTTAAATAGTTTCACCTTTTGCTATCTAACACTAATAATTGTGCCTGGTGGAGTTGTTGTTGCATCTCTCAATAACAAAAAAAAAAAAAAAAAAAAAAAAAAAAAATGATGTCTGACCAAAAACCTCCTTTTGTATTCAACAATTATCCTCTCCTTCATCTCTTTAAACTGACCACCACTTCTCCTCTAATCAATTTGTGTTCAATGCAAAAGCAAAAAGACTGACGACATTTGTTGTTTTTATGTTCTTTTCTGCCTGTCCTCATTTACATGTGCATCTTTACTCTCTGTGGTTTTATGTGACTGTCAGTGTGAAAATATGTGACCATTTGCAATATAAGCTCACTCAGGACAGCCATGTAAATCTTGCATGCGGAGCATATGTGCTGATGTTTGCACTGGGGTGAGTGGTGATTTTCATCCCAATTTTCACAACAGTAATTCTATTCAATATTGTTTGCACACAGTCAAGTGGTAACAAGTATTGCTATTTAACACTAATCATTCAATTCAACAAAACACTAGAGAGAGTGGACAACATAAGGATGCTGCTGCATGCTGTTTGTTAAAAAATCCTGGAAACAGCCCCCACCTCCCACAAAACAGCAGCTGTCTGGCCACTTACCTACCATATTCAAAAACATTCAAATAAGATGAGCAAGACATGTTGGGCACTGGTAGAGAAGTAAGAACAAACTCATAAGTTATGTTCACATAGCACTAATACCCCTGGCAAAGGTATGAATCCAATTATTCTCCCTCCAGCTATGGGTAAATAGTAGGGCATACTAGGTTTTTCAGCCTTGGTGAGGCAACTAGTCTAGGAAAAGGAAACTCTGAATTCAAACCTGTTAAATTCTGCTTAAAAATTGACCTTGTATCACATCCTGCCCAAGCAGAGGGGTTGGTAAATATACATAAGTTATGTTCTATGGATTCCTACTCATGGAGACACCAGTGTTAGCCAAGCAGTAAAAACTTACAATTATCAGCTCTGTACAGGCACTGTATGCTGCCTAGAGGACTTACCAAGTGCAATGGCTAATTAGGACAGATGGTGAGAGAGTGTTAAGAGAATATGTACTATCAGCATGCCCCGATAATGATGATTGTTTTCTTTATATCTTAAATCATCCCACAATAAAGTTTACTGTCAGAGTACCATAGCACCAGTTTATAGTCTGGTTTGGTTGAGTTTTATGGCATATCAACACTTGTTGGTTATTTAATGCCAAATCCTGTTTTTACATATGTTAAATATATGATTTGTAAACCTTTTTTGTTGATACCTACTGTTAAATTATCAAAGTTCTATTTTTAACAATTCCTTTTAGCATAAGTCAACAAAGTTAAATGGTTCCAAGTAATGCTCTGTATCACTAACAATTCAATTAAATATCAGTCATTTGTTTACTAAAAGTTAAACATTCAAGCAGTTCTATTTCAAACAATTCAATTTAGCATAAGTCTTTGTTTGCACTCATTTTAAGTCAGTTGATCATTTTGTTTTACAGCCTATCAACCCTTTTTGGGTCATTTAACACCGAATTAAATTTCAAACAATTCAGTTTAGTATAAGTATAGTTTTTGTTTACAAACAATTAAATATCAAAACTGTTCTATTTCAAACAATTCAGTTTAGCATAAGTACACATTTTCAAAGTCAAAAACAATTCTATTTCAAACAGTTCAGTTTAACCTAAGTCCACAGTTTAGTTCTATTTGACACATAGATAAGACCCTATCAAATGCAATCACTTTGAGCCAAAGTGGACCAGGAAGTGATGGCAAAGAAGCAGTACTCCACATTCCCCAAAACTCTAGCATTACTGGAACCTCACCATCAGATTGTTTAATGTCATATCTAGGACACTCATTAGGGGAAGTCTTACCCTTTAGCAGAGATGCAGTCTGTGTATTTTACAGTCCAACTGGGTTGGGCACCAGTTTAAGTTTGGTTAATGGCATATCAACTCCTTATGGGTCATTTAATGCCACAATTTGATTCATTTGTAAATGTTTGATTATAATCATAACTTTATATTTTCAATGTTCCATAAAAATCAGTTTTTATAATAATTTTTTTGCAGTTATATGGTATCAAGTATTCCTATCTAAAATTAATAATTTATACACAACATAACTATTTCTATTTATTAATGTAACACTACCACAGCACCCAATAGAAGTTTGTACTTCACCACATAGAACCATAGTGGAGCAAGCATCTAATGGGTCTATGAGTGTAGCATTATGCCTTAACTGTCAGTTGGACCACTGTCATAACCTTACCATGAGAAAAAGTAATGAATCCACAAAACACTGTCTTGATTTACTAATACGAAAATTTATCTGCTTCTACACCTCTTAGTAGTGGTTAAGGAGATTAAACAGAGTATGAAAAATGAGTCAACTGCTTAATGATAGGCAAATAGAAACAAACAGTCACAAAAAAAGAGAGAGAGAGAGAGAGAGAGACCAGACACAGACATTGATATTATCTTTCTTGTTTTCTGTTGTAGTTTTCACACAGGCTTGCTTGGGGTCTGTCTTCACATCTCAGCAGGAGTGGGTCTCCTTTACGGAGCTCACCCAAAATGGATGCTATAATTTCACATCATTGCATCTATTGTCCAACTGACCATCTTTTTCTTGTTTTCTATCCTGCACCTTGCCAACAGCTTTTCCATTGGAATTTCTTCCAGCCAATCAGAATCTGATACCGATACATTTCTACTTTTAACCTAGGCATTCCCTGCTATCCCAACCTAGACTCAGGGATCCCACCCCCTGTTCACATTTCCATTTGTTTCTCCCTTATAGTCTCTCTCTCTTTCTCCGTCTCTTTGCTTGCCTTGATTCTCATAAGGCATCACCCAATGTCCCAGTTCTGACATATAGATAGCGTCACTAATAAAAAGATCCATATGATTATTATAAAATACAAACCTTCAAATGGCATGTGTCAAAATTTGAGCCCAATTGGTGATTCGTCAATTGCCCAGTAGACTGGGGTTCAATCCCAGGTTGAGTCATTCCAAAGACTCAAAAATGGTACTTGATGCCACCTGGCTTAACACTCAGCATTATAAGGTACATATCAAGGGTAAAGTGGAGCAATCCAGGGAAAGGAGTAGCGCCTTCCCCTACACCTCGGTGGAGTAGCTTTTGAAAAGAGAGCCTTCAAGTCACCCTCAACTATGGTTGCCAACTTTACTTACTGTTGCAATGACCAGGCCATTGGTCTAATGAGTAGAGTGTTTATCAATGGTCTGTGAGACTGGGATTCAATCCCAGGTCAAGTCATATCAAAAACTAAAAAAAATAGTACTTGATGCCGACTTACTTAGCACTCAGCAGTCTAAGGTAAGGAACAAGGGTAAAGTGAAGCAATCCAGGTAATGGCGTAGTGCCCTCCCCTACACCAGGGTGCAGGGGAGGGCTATTGAAAAGGAAGCCTTCCGGTCACCCTCAGCTAAGGTTGCCTACTTTACTTTATTTACTGTTGCAACTTTTCAAAACAATGGAAAAAAAATCTGAATTTCGTGTGTTGATAAAGCATTGCTTTCTGATGGGGGAAAAAATACTGTTCAAGCAAAGCAATGGCTTGATAAGTGTTATTTGGACTCAGTTCCATTGGAAACAATAGTTAAGAGATGGCATGCTGACTTTGAATACAGTCTTACAGACACAAATAATGCTAAATGTTCAGGTCAGCAGAATTCAGAAAATACAAAAAATTCTACAAACTCATTTTGGCTTATCATAAATTGAAGTTGTGTGAGATAGCAGAGGATTTGAAGATATCAGAAGGCAGTGTATTCCCCATTTTGCATGAACATTTGTCAATGAGAAAGCTGTGTTCAAAGTGGCCACTGTGTTTGTTCACAGTCGACAATTCAGAGCGTTGTTTCTAACTGTTTCAACGCAACAGAAAGGAGTTTTAGCATAAATATGTGACAATGGATGAAACATGTATCCATCACTTCACTCCAGAGTCAAATTGGCAGTCAGCTGAGTGGACAGCAGCAGATGAAAGCCGTTCAAAGACACAAACATCAGCAGGCAAAGTTTTGGCTTCCATATTTAGGGATGCGCAAGGTATTTTGTTCATTGATTACCTTGAGAAAGGGAGAGCCATCAATAGCGAATATTGTATAGTATTATTGGTGTGTTCGAAGGAAGAAATCACAAAAAAAAAAAAAAAAAAAAAAAAAAAAAAAAAAAAGGCCACAAATGAAGAAGAAAAAAGTGCTCTTCCACCAAGACAATGCATATGTCACAAGGATGGCAAAACAACATAAATTGCACTTTCAATTGCTTTCACACCCACCCTATTCTCCAGATCTGGCCCCCAACAACTACTGGCTGTTTCCAGACCTCAAAAGAATGCTCCAGGGGAAGAGATTTGGCTCCAATGAAGAAGTGATATTGGAAACTGAGGCATATTTTGACAAATCATTCTACAAAAAAAATAAAATAAAAAAAAAATAAAAAAAGAATCAAATTGTTAGAGAAGCTTTGGAATCAGTTTATCACCTTAGAAAGAGACAATGTAGATGAATAAAGTTGAATTTCGCCTAAAAGTTGTTTTTACTAGTTAGGCCTGAGGCTTATTGAGTGATGCATTATATGTCCTTCCTTTTCCACTGTCCCATGGTCGACCAATAAATCTTGCGAAGAAACCACTCACTATTAAAACAATCAACTGGAGTCCCTAATTATTTTACATTAATAGACATTTGCTTGTACAAAATTATATTTTTAAAGTATTCCTATCTAACACCAATAATTTGTTAATAATTATATGGTTTCAACTCACCAATGATAATAATCTTTAATAAACAATAATAGCTTTAAGTTACTATTATATGATCATTTGCAATAACTAGCAAATAGTTATATGGCATCAAGTATTCCTATTTAATATAAATAATTTTCAAACAGAGTGGACTTTAACAGGAACTACTACTCTGGGTCAGAGCAAACCTGAAAGTAATGTTAATGAAGGGTGGACTTCATTCTCTCCAGAACTGGAGCCTCACCATCAGATGAAGTTTAGCATCATATCCACAATATATAAGATTCTATATAGTAAGCACATTTTCCAATCCAACTTTTTTTTTTTTGATTACAGATTTTTAATGCAGTAGAGTTTAGTAATAAACAACACTTAATAATATCCACTTTGATTATGAGAAAAGGGGTCGGTGTAGCACTATGTGGGTGGACCGCCAAAGCAGACGATTCCTTTGTCTGTTTTGGCGCGAAACCAGACAAAGGATTCTTGGACATGAAATCTCGCCGTATCCAGAAGTGGGAAGGGGACGCGAATGAGAGTTGACGGGGGACCCGGACGAGAGCAGTTGGCTTTGGACAGCAGAGAGGCGAGCAGCAGAGAGTTGGCGTGGAACCACGGACAGGGGCAGTCAACACCGGACACCGGAGCAGAGAGGCGAGGCAGCATGGGATAGGGTCCAGCAACAGTGAGTCAAGATGAGTCTGATTCCAGTAGCTTTGTGGAATTTTCGCTAGTAAGCCACGCTAGCGTTAGTCCATATATGCTATCAGGAATGCAAAGTGTTGCATACCTTCCTCTGCTCTTGGTTAATCCCAAGCTTTGTTCGTGTTTGTTCGTTTGTCCTTCTATTTTCTCCGTTCCCTCGATCGTATTCTTGTGGTGGCAAGAAATGTGTGTTACCCCCTCGAACCACTAGTTGATCACTGGCTGGCGTAAGAAGTGGAATGGTTAGAAGACTGATCTAAAATGTGGTGGGGGTGAGGGTGTAACGTTTTACATCGGAACTCCTTCACACCAACTATGCTGCTTGCACCAACTTTCAGAGTAACACGACTCCACAACTCACACCAACACCTCTTAACTCAATATCTGCTCTCAGAATAACACCCCCTGCCTCGCCAATTTGGTCTTTTTACAGCCTCTTCTCCTCATATGCAAATTACCGCTACTTGGATATAAGGAGTCCACAAACTCACATTCCTCTTTTTTTTCTTTTCCCGACGGTCAAACACAGATGCGATGTGAGTAATCTATTCCATTACTTTTTATATCACATATAATGTTCAATTAGAAATAATAAAACCTGGTATCTTTAGATTAGAAGAAGATTAACTTACGAATATTTCTCCATGGTAAAACTAATTCAGCATTAAGTTAGGAGAGGCAATGTGTTTCATTACCCGAGTCATGGTGTTGACTTGCCCTCCCATACGATATGGCACAAAACCTTTGGGTTTTATTTTACACCAATCTCACACTTGACTATCATTTTATGTTCTTTAGGTAAATCTTGAACGAATTGTTTGAGACATCAATGGTTCCTGTTAATTTTTTAAAAATTTCTGGCTGAGTTTTTCCTGCTGCTCTCACTAGAAAGTGCATGTGATGCTGACCAGTAGGGTTATGATTAGCTGCAGTTCTTCCCTTGCCATGGACTCCTGGTTCCCACCCGAATCTTCCAATAATTATGGCTAGTGTGTGAAGGTAACTAAAAAAAATAAATTTCCAACTGTTCTGAAGGTCAGATTCATTCAAAATGTTAAAAACTACAGAAAAAAAACAAAAACAAAAACAAACAAAAAAAAAAACACAAGTTTTACCTCTAAAGAGAGACAGGTGTAATAGTAAAAATTTACTGACCTTTGTAATATGGAATCATTAAAAATATTTGCCTATTTAATAGAAGAAACTTAATTTTATAATCTTTTAAAATAACCCTTAAAAAATATTCAATGAAAAGTCTTAAAGCAATTTCCCATTATAAAGCATGGTAAAAAGAAAAACAATTATTTAAAAAAGCAAGGAAAAGAAAAAAAACTTACCTGGGTCTGTGAAAGGCCAGGGTCCTTGCACAAAACCACAGTAGGCTGAGAGGCAGGTGACTAAAATAGCATGGAGGGCACTTACTAAACGGCAGGACCATTCATAACCATGTTGTGGCCATTTATAGCAAAGAAAAAAATAGAGACCTGTCCAAAATGTCATGGTCAAAATCACTGGAAGCAACATGGTGAAATAAATAGTGGATTCTGAAAGCAAAAAACAATAAATATATATTATACACACAGATACTTGAGGCGCATTTAAAAAAAAAAAAGAAGACTGAAGCTGTATTTACCAAGAGATAAATAAAGGAAATGTTAATAAATGTGTGAGAATATGAATTGGGCCATACATATCCAGCTGAATAATCATCTGACCCATCATGGCGTCATCTTTCTTAGCAGGTCAAGAGATGATTCTACAAATAAAGAACAAGGCAAAAACAAAAAAATTTAAGCCCTCTAATTGCACTGGAAAATGAATTTTATATAGTTCATTGTCTTTCACGTAAAATTTTACATGTGGGTTGACAAACAGAAGGACAACCGGAATGCGTATGCATTATGAAATTATATATACACAGGTACCTATGGTCAGTCAGAAGAGTTTCAAGTAGTCAAGAGGCTTGGAAAGCAGCTAGGGAGTACCCAGAGGGAGTGGGGAGGTGGCCCCTAAGTGAACCGCAATTGAGAACATCCCATCAAGGAAGCAAAGATGTAAAGTCCTGAATATAGAATTCACAATGTGGTTAAAGGTCAATATAGCAGTCCTCCATCAGGCAGTGTCAAAGTCCTTGTTTCTCTCAAACTTACAGGTAATTTTGACCCTCTGAGTCACAATAAAGAGAAAGTTATATGTTTATAAACAAGCATTATGCCCTCTTCTTTATGCTGCTATATAACAGCTATGTTTTTATTTTCATCAAAATTGGAAGTATTTGAATTTTCATTGAGGGCGTTTGTGCCCTTTAAACCTCCCCCAACCGAAATCTTGCATAAGACTACATAGTTTGTTTTTATGTATCTTCTATTCCCTTTCAGCATATAGATGTACAGACACACACATACATTGAACTTTATCATATAGATATACATACATACATATCATATCCACACACACGTGTATATATATATATATATATATATATATATATATATATATATATATATATATATATACATACATACACACACACACACACATTTGCATATCTATTGTGTATATATGCATGCATATCTATATGTACCCACATCTATTGTGTGTGTATATACCAATTTTATACCAATAGAACTTTCTCTTTCATATTTCAGACCAATTTTCTTCATAGTTGACAAAAATCTTTTAACATTTTTTTTAACAGAGCATAAATCTGATAAGTCATCTTTTCCAGCCTTAATCCTACAACACTGTTTCTTAATTTCTCATTATATATATATATATATATATATATATATATATATGTGTGAGATCAGTAATATGTATGTATATACACTCAATGTGCCTGTGTTCATATATATATATATATATATATATATATACATATATATAAAACAAAAAAAAAAAAAACACAGACACATTGGGTGTATATACATACTTGTATATACACCTATCAATTGTGTAAACATATACGTACACACACACCCGCACTATATATATATATTATATATAGTAATGTTTCTATATTCTTTTTTCCAGGCTACATTAACCTGGATGTCAGGGAGAATTTCTGACTATAATAATGTACCACCCAATCCTTATATTGATTCTCCATAACTAGTTATCATCATCATCATGTCGTACCACTAGCACAGATATCCCTGACCCTATCTCGCCACTTCTCTCTATCATTCATCGCCTCTGGCAGGTCTTCAGGACTACATCCCGTATCCTCACATAGCTACTGAATGTATGTTCCAGCTGGTCATCCTGCTTTTGCCCGGCCATATGTGGGGGTCCATAGGAGTACATCACTTATGAGCTCGTGTCTGCTTCTCTAGCAGTGTCCTACGTGTCTGGTTCGTCTAACTTGGATAGTTTTCATGATGGGAGGCAAGTGGCCGTATAGTTGGTGCCTTGTGGGGTGTTGCCACCAGGACTTGTTCAATATTGCTCGCAGCATTCTTGTGTAATTGCCGTCTAGCTTTTTCTCCATCCAAGTAGTGCATCCATACAGCAGTAGTAGTAGTAGTTATATTTTAATGATAACTATAAAAGCCCATATAATTAGTCAAGTATAAAGATTGCATATAGGTTTAGTTTCAAGATTTGGACGAATAAGAATGTGTCAAGGGTTGAGATAGCGACATGATATAAATGAAAGCGCAATGAATTCCAAATTAGACAAACAATATGACGCGTGGTTATATTTTATTTTAAGACAATAAATTAGGAAAACAAAAACACAAAAATATTCATGTACAAAGACGTCAAGTCAACAATAATGTTCAACTTTCCAAATGAAGCTAGAGTCATTTCCAACTTAGTTTAACTGTATCCATCAAGAAACGATCTTTTAAATTTAATTTATTTTAAGATTGAAATAGAATTACTAAGTTTCTTTTACAGTTAAGGGGAGGGAACTTCCCTTTTCTCCCCCCTTTTTTTTTGTTGTTTTTTTGTCCCTTTAGCAAACAATAAAATATCCTCTCTTCATATTGGAAGTAGTTAAATTTTTAAGCATATAAAAATGTTATCCAACATCACTTGCTCACAGCAAACGACTTTCAAAATATCTCTTCAGATATTTCTGCCAAAATCCTTAAACATAAAAGATTTTCTCCAATGTAATTTATCACTTGTGATAATAAATTCTCAACTATTATTTCTGCAGTTTTAAATAAATTTAAATAAACTTTCGGTTCGCCACATTTGAATTCCTCGCAATAACTTCTTTTAGAGAAGGAATTACAATAAATCTTAAAAAAACAAACAAAACAAAACATTCAAGTTTTTTTTTTTTTTTCTCTTAGGACACAATTATCATTTACAAGAAAAATGTTTCGACTAACCTTTTCTTTGTATAAGGTTTTCCTCATA